>JAVHZZ010000003.1:20663503-20798503 GCA_036250195.1 Mixophyes australis | reverse complement strand
CATCCTTACATTATTATTCATCTTATAGGATTATAAAATGTGCCTTAGGCGAGATTATACGCTGTAACCAGAGATCTGGGCGATGAAGGGGAATGATTGCTGCTGATGGTGGAGACTTTGCATGATAGGTAAATGTTACATCATTAAATATATAGGATCCCTTTATCAGACCCCTTGTAGAGGTGTTACCATATAGAGGTAATTCTGCTCCTAATAATGTTCTAGTGAGATCATAAATCTGTGGCCTAATGGTCGAATTCTACAGACCTTCAAAGTTGCAGCAACCCAGCCAATAGGAAGCCAGGATGACAGCACTCAAAGTTCCACCTGATTCTACGTTCTCTAGACATGAAAACCCTCATAATTCAACATCTGGGGACCTGATCCATCTACAGGCCCCCAAGGCTCTGCAAAGTGAACGTGGGCTTAAAAATACTAAACATCTAGGGGCTGAGCGAGTGTTTCGCTGGTTCATGCAGAGTGTCTTGCACATGTCAAGAAAAGTGACCTAACACATATGCCCCCATGCAGATTGGCGTCAATCTGGCACAACTGCTTGTTCCTGGACAGACAGGATAGGGGCTGAGTGTGTTTGCGCAATTACAAATTGATACAGAATGGGACAAACACACCTCCAAGCCGGATTTTTGAGGGTGGTGAAGGGCAGGTGCAAATAGCGGATGAAGACGACGATGGGCAGCAGTAGTGAACCGCTTGTGATTAACCGTTTCTGAATATTCCGCTAGCTCCAATTGGTGCTCCCTTCATCGCTCAGGAATATATTATGTTTTGTGTGTGTTTCCGACCGGCACACCCATCTTTAGATACCGGCCGATTTACGTATGGTCTCAACTGCGGCTTTTTTAATGAACGCAAACTGCGCCCACGAATTTGGGGCGTAGGTCCTCCATCGGGGACATTTCCTCTTTAAATCTAGTAAGCCTGTCCAGTATTTCTGCCATACCCCGATGCCCAGGGCTGCACACACAGAATCAGTGACCCCCAACTGTGCCGAATTGACCCCTCCAAACTTTTTCCGCTGCACATATTTTAAGAAGCCTTTCCCCGGCGTGCAGAAACCACTAATTATTATTGATAGTGAGGCTGCTGGTGTAAAAAGAGAGTGTTTAACCTTAATGAGCTTTTTCATTTCAAGAAAAGAAAACACATAAAGGAGGGGAAAGAAAGTCCCGCAGAGAGCAAACTGGCAGCAATTAGCAATTAGTGCACCTAGGGAGCCGCACGCTAAAGGAGACTGGTAATGCAATCGCTGAGGTTTGGTTACATCATGCAGAGCGGGGAGGCTAATTAAAAGAGGTGGGACAAAGTAGGGCAGAGACGGTCTATCTTTAGCTAAATAAATCAGTGATTCCTTTATCCCCGAGCTGCGTGCGGCACTAAGTACGACTCAGCGGTGTGGACGCTTTCAAGCGGCATTAATTATACAGCCTGAAAAGCAAGCTTTAACGTGCCCGTGTGCCAGGGCAGACTGGCATCGATAGCGACAAATTAAAGGGACATTGTGCTAAATAAAAATCACTTATTTTAAAAACACTTTTTTTTGGATGTCGTTTATTGCAGAGTGCAACTGGGGTAACGTTAGGTCGATAGGCAATTTTTAGGACTAGTTACGGCACTGTCCTGTAATACTGGGGGAAAGGTGATGGGGGGAGGGAGGGGTTGTAACAATTGTAGAATTTGTAGGGTTCTGACCCTGCGACGTGGGGTCACACACAGTTGCCAGTTTCGTTAAACAGCACAGGGGAGCGCAGGAAGGCTGCCCGAGGTTGACCTGAATCATAGGACTGAATGGCCAACGCCATTGTTAAAGTTATAGGGACTGTGGTATCATGCAATACTCAGTCTAATGCAGGAGATATCCTCTGCGATAGGCATTTGTTAAATTGCATGGTGGCTCAGTGGTTAGCACTTCTTCCTCACAGCACTGGGGTCATGAGTTCAATTCCCGACCATGCCCTTATCTGTGTGGAGTTTGTATGTTCTCCCCATGTTTGCGTGGGTTTCCTCCCACAATCCAAAAACATACTATTAGGTTAATTGGCTGCTATCAAATTGACCCAAGTCTGTGTTTCTGTCTGTGTGTGTGTGTTAGGGAATTTAGACTGTAAGCTCCAATGGGGCAGGGACTGATGTGAGTGAGTTCTCTGTACAGTGCTGCGGAATTAGTGGCGCTATATAAATAAATGATGATGATGATATTATACATAAAAATGCCTAAACCATGCAGAAAACAGCCATTTCCGCATGATTGAAGGCTTGATAAACAGGCCCGTTGGCCGCTATAGTAACAGATTATAATCTTTCCCGTTTGGTGATGTCAGAGGTAGACAAATATAATGGTATAAAGTTCACGGTGTTCGACATGTATTCATATCACTGTATTGTGGGTCTCTATTGTTCTTTCTCCAGCACGAAGTACAATAAGATTTTTAAGTGCAATAATATTCATTAGGATGCAACCTACCGTCAATTCACTAATAAACGGTGGATTAACGGACATCTGTGTTCTTGGTGTAGCCGAAAAATAGATGCTTCTATTGTGGGTGTAGGCGGATGGTGAACAGTAAGCAATAAAACCTGGTGTTTATTTAATAAATTGTCTGAATATCATTTGAGACTCTTCTGTATTGTTCTCCAACATTCAATGCCCGTTTGTTTTATATTAAAGTCTCTCCCGGTGTAAAATCACCGCTGTTGTACTAAACAATGTACCAGAATCCAGGGTGCTGGTTCAGTAGAGATAACACGTGGAGACCGGGCAATATAGCAAGTAAATCTGGGTACACACACTATAGAAAATGACTGCAGGTGCGATTTCCGTAATGATTTTACCAATGACTGAAAGTCCCGAAACCATGTCAACTCGTGTACACACCTACACCGGCAAACCTGTGATCTTCATCTCTCATAACCGTTTGCTGAAAAGATCATTGAATCATTTATACAAGACTATATATTACACCAGGCGCGGGCTGGGAGAGGGAAGCCCGGGGGGCACACAGGCGGCCGCATCTCATGTCATCAGATGCGGGGGAAAATGTTGTATATTGCATCCCGGGGGCGGCCGGTCGGCCTACCCCCCAGCCCTAATAGCGGTCTGACTGAGCGGCCCGGGGAGCCGCTGCCCACCTTCCCCCTGGGCCAGCCCGCCCCTGTATTACACACACACACACACACACACACACACACACACACACACACACACACACACACACACACACACACACACACACACACACACACACACACACAAAGCTAGATCATTGGTAATGGACCCAAAACATAACCACTTCTCCCTCTAATTTCACAAGAGAGAACACTATTTCCTGCCTTGAGACCACAATCTCCGCTTCCGCTCATGCGGTGGCCCTGGCTCTGCCCTCCTATAACATTTCCTCTCTGTTCAGTAAGAGCATTAATAGAGTTTGCTGCATTACTCTTCCTGTCATCTGGGATGAGGATATAAAGACCCACAGGTGTCCTGCACATAACCTGACAGCGTGTAGAATCACACTACAGTCCTAGTGGGGAAATACAGCTTACTGGCGTCCATGCATGTGGTAATACTGGAAGACCGCAAGCCACCGTATCAAACACCAATACCCCCCTATACACCCCCCACCCACAGATCTGCTGCGTGTACACCAATACCCCCCTATACACCCCCCCACCCACAGATCTGCTGCGTGTACACCAATACCCCCCTATACACCCCCCACCCACAGATCTGCTGCGTGTACACCAATACCCCCCTCAACACTCCCCCTCCTCACAGTACTGTCTGTACACCAATACCCCCCCCAACACTCCCCCTCCTCACAGTACTACCTGTACACCAATACCCCCCCCCAACACTCCCCCTCCTCACAGTACTGTCTGTACACCAATACCCCCCCCAACACTCCCCCTCCTCACAGTACTGCCTGTACACCAATACCCCCCCCAACACTCCCCCTCCTCACAGTACTGTCTGTACACCAATACCCCCCCCAACACTCCCCCTCCTCACAGTACTGCCTGTACCCCAATACCCCCCCCAACACTCCCCCTCCTCACAGTACAGCCTGTACACCAATACCCCCCCCCAACACTCCCCCTCCTCACAGTACTGTCTGTACACCAATACCCCCCCCAACACTCCCCCTCCTCACAGTACTGTCTGTACACCAATACCCCCCCCAACACTCCCCTTCCTCACAGTACTGTCTGTACTCCAATACCCCCCTCAACACTCCCCTTCCTCACAGTACTGCCTGTACACCAATACCCCCCCCAACACTCCCCCTCCTCACAGTACTGCCTGTACACCAATACCCCCCCCAACACTCCCCCTCCTCACAGTACTGTCTGTACACCAATACCCCCTCAACACTCCCCCTCCTCACAGTACTGTCTGTACCCCAATACCCCCCTATACACCCCCCCACCCACAGATCTGCTGCGTGTACACCAATACCCCCTCAACACTCCCCCTCCTCACAGTACTGTCTGTACACCAATACCCCCCTCAACACTCCCCCTCCTCACAGTACTGCCTGTACACCAATACCCCCCTCAACACTCCCCCTCCTCACAGTACTGCCTGTACCCCAATACCCCCCTCAACACTCCCCCTCCTCACAGTACTGCCTGTACCCCAATACCCCCCTCAACACTCCCCCTCCTCACAGTACTGCCTGTACACCAATACCCCCCTCAACACTCCCCCTCCTCACAGTACTGCCTGTACACCAATACCCCCCCCAACACTCCCCCTCCTCACAGTACTACCTGTACACCAATACCCCCTCAACACTCCCCCTCCTCACAGTACTGCCTGTACACCAATACCCCCCTCAACACTCCCCCTCCTCACAGTACTGCCTGTACACCAATACCCCCCCAACACTCCCCTTCCTCACAGTACTGCCTGTACACCAATACCCCCCCCAACACTCCCCCTCCTCACAGTACTACCTGTACACCAATACCCCCTCAACACTCCCCCTCCTCACAGTACTGCCTGTACCCCAATACCCCCCTCAACACTCCCCTTCCTCACAGTACTGCCTGTACACCAATACCCCCTCAACACTCCCCCTCCTCACAGTACTGCCTGTACACCAATACCCCCTCAACACTCCCCCTCCTCACAGTACTGTCTGTACACCAATACCCCCTCAACACTCCCCTTCCTCACAGTACTGCCTGTACACCAATACCCCCCTCAACACTCCCCCTCCTCACAGTACTACCTGTACACCAATACCCCCCTCAACACTCCCCCTCCTCACAGTACTACCTGTACACCAATACCCCCCTCAACACTCACCCTCCTCACAGTACTGTCTGTACACCAATACCCCCCTCAACACTCCCCTTCCTCACAGTACTGTCTGTACACCAATACCCCCTCAACACTCCCCCTCCTCACAGTACTGTCTGTACACCAATACCCCCTCAACACTCCCCTTCCTCACAGTACTGCCTGTACACCAATACCCCCCTCAACACTCCCCCTCCTCACAGTACTACCTGTACACCAATACCCCCCTCAACACTCCCCTTCCTCACAGTACTGCCTGTACACCAATACCCCCCTCAACACTCCCCCTCCTCACAGTACTGCCTGTACACCAATACCCCCCTCAACACTCCCCTTCCTCACAGTACTGCCTGTACACCAATACCCCCCCCAACACTCCCCCTCCTCACAGTACTGCCTGTACACCAATACCCCCCCCCAACACTCCCCTTCCTCACAGTACTGCCTGTACACCAATACCCCCCCCAACACTCCCCTTCCTCACAGTACTGCCTGTACACCAATACCCCCCCCAACACTCCCCCTCCTCACAGTACTGCCTGTACACCAATACCCCCCTCAACACTCCCCCTCCTCACAGTACTGCCTGTACACCAATACCCCCCTCAACACTCCCCCTCCTCACAGTACTGCCTGTACACCAATACCCCCCTCAACACTCCCCCTCCTCACAGTACTGCCTGTACACCAATACCCCCCTCAACACTCCCCCTCCTCACAGTACTGCCTGTACACCAATACCCCCCTCAACACTCCCCCTCCTCACAGTACTGCCTGTACACCAATACCCCCCTCAACACTCCCCCTCCTCACAGTACTGCCTGTACACCAATACCCCCCTCAACACTCCCCCTCCTCACAGTACTGCCTGTACACCAATACCCCCCTCAACACTCCCCCTCCTCACAGTACTGCCTGTACCCCAATACCCCCCTCAACACTCCCCCTCCTCACAGTACTGCCTGTACACCAATACCCCCCTCAACACTCCCCCTCCTCACAGTACTGCCTGTACACCAATACCCCCCTCAACACTCCCCTTCCTCACAGTACTGCCTGTACACCAATACCCCCCTCAACACTCCCCCTCCTCACAGTACTGCCTGTACACCAATACCCTCCTCAACACTCCCCCTCCTCACAGTACTGCCTGTACACCAATACCCCCCTCAACACTCCCCCTCCTCACAGTACTGCCTGTACACCAATACCCCCCCCAACACTCCCCCTCCTCACAGTACTGCCTGTACACCAATACCCCCCCCAACACTCCCCCTCCTCACAGTACTGCCTGTACCCCAATACCCCCCCCAACACTCCCCCTCCTCACAGTACTGCCTGTACACCAATACCCCCCCCAACACTCCCCCTCCTCACAGTACTGCCTGTACACCAATACCCCCCCCAACACTCCCCTTCCTCACAGTACTGCCTGTACACCAATACCCCCCCCAACACTCCCCTTCCTCACAGTACTGTCTGTACACCAATACCCCCCCCAACACTCCCCCTCCTCACAGTACTGCCTGTACACCAATACCCCCCCCAACACTCCCCTTCCTCACAGTACTGCCTGTACACCAATACCCCCCCCAACACTCCCCTTCCTCACAGTACTGTCTGTACACCAATACCCCCCCCAACACTCCCCCTCCTCACAGTACTGCCTGTACACCAATACCCCCCTCAACACTCCCCCTCCTCACAGTACTGTCTGTACACCAATACCCCCCTCAACACTCCCCCTCCTCACAGTACTGCCTGTACACCAATACCCCCCTCAACACTCCCCCTCCTCACAGTACTGCCTGTACACCAATACCCCCCTCAACACTCCCCCTCCTCACAGTACTGTCTGTACACCAATACCCCCCTCAACACTCCCACTCCCCGCAGTACAGCCTGTACACCAATACCCCCCTCAACACAGAACTGCCTGTACACCAATACCCCCCTCAACACAGTACTGCCTGTACACCAATACCCCCCTCAACACTCCCCGCAGTACAGCCTGTACACCAATACCCCCCTCAACACTCACCCTCCTCACAGTACTGCCTGTACACCAATACCCCCCTCAACACTCCCCCTCCTCACAGTACTGCCTGTACACCAATACCCCCCTCAACACTCCCCCTCCTCACAGTACTGTCTGTACACCAATACCCCCCTCAACACTCCCACTCCCCGCAGTACAGCCTGTACACCAATACCCCCCTCAACACAGAACTGCCTGTACACCAATACCCCCCTCAACACAGTACTGCCTGTACACCAATACCCCCCTCAACACTCCCCGCAGTACAGCCTGTACACCAATACCCCCCTCAACACTCACCCTCCTCACAGTACTGCCTGTACACCAATACCCCCCTCAACACTCCCCCTCCTCACAGTACAGCCTGTACACCAATACCCCCCTCAACACTCCCCCTCCTCACAGTACTACCTGTACACCAATACCCCCCTCAACACTCCCCCTCCTCACAGTACTACCTGTACACCAATACCCCCCTCAACACTCCCCCTCCTCACAGTACTACCTGTACACCAATACCCCCCTCAACACTCACCCTCCTCACAGTACTGCCTGTACACCAATACCCCCCTCAACACTCACCCTCCTCACAGTACTACCTGTACACCAATACCCCCCTCAACACTCACCCTCCTCACAGTACTGCCTGTACACCAATACCCCCCTCAACACTCCCACTCCCCGCAGTACAGCCTGTACACCAATACCCCCCTCAACACTCCCCCTCCCCCAGTACTGCCTGTACACCAATACTCCCCCTCCCCCCAGTACTGCCTGTACACAAATACCCCCCTCAACACTCCCCCTCTCCCCGCAGTACAGCCTGTACACAAATACCCCCCTGAACACTCCCCTTCCCCATAGTACTGCCTGTACACCCAATACCCCTCCCCAGTACTTCCTGTACATCCAATACCCCACCCCCCCAGTACTGCCTGTACACAAATACCCCCCCTCAGCACTCCCCCTCCCCACAGTACTGCCTGTATACCCAATACCCCCCCCCCAGTGCTGCCTATACACAAATACTCCCCCTCCCCACAGTACTGCCTGTACACCAATACAACCCTCAACACTCCCCCTCCTCACAATACTACCTGTACACCCAATACCCCCCAGTACAGCCTGTACACAAATACCTCCCTCCCCCCAGAACCATTGCCTATACACCAAGCACTCAGCAAGACGCTCTGGATCCCTGGTCCCAGCACTGGTGTATAAGAATATTGATGGGAGCTGTTAATGAGAAATGGAAACATTGCAGAAACACAAAATAGGAGACATCGGCTGGTCTTAATTATTAGATTTGGCGCCGCAGTGTCTTACATTTAACCTGCCGGGGCATCGCTAATGAGCTTGCAGGAAATGGAACACAGGTGGAAGACGCTGTTATGTTCCATTTATTTGGTTTACCGACATGGCCTAAGAGTATTAGCGCTAAAGGAAAGAGCGCAGCACAGAGTGCAATGATAAAACTACGACTAGGCTTCCCCATCTGGTCAGGTTCCAACAGTAAATGAGGTGTTAGGCCAAGAATACGTTTTTTTTAATCTAATGCAACATCTCATTGGTTTGATTTTACCGCATCCTGAAGCCAAGTACAGGGCGACCCCGTAGGATGGAGGTGCAAAATGACAAATGGACACAAGAAAATCCTCCCATTGGCCTCCCTGCCTGTTGTGGTGCCTGTTATCAGGTCATACTGTGCATGCTGGGTAAGCCGTGCTAAGGACACAAATTACCTTGCAACGACTAGTATCTGTCATCTGGTCATTTGGAGCGTCATCCCCAAAATCTACTAAAAAAACACATTTCAAAATCAGTCCATCCCACTCCTCAATAAATTATTTAGCAGAGCTCCTCACAGTACTGTACAAAAGATGCACTTTGTGGTCATATCTGTGTCTGGGAAAGAAATAAGCAAACAGTGCAACAATTCTTGTTCTGGATAACGGGTCCTTAGACATGCTAGGTGGTGAGTGAGATTTAAAGATCTCCCAGCCCACACATCGAGGCACTGGTGCAGCACGTGCACACTGGGGGATTTGGTGCATAATACAGCGATGGGTAGGGCCAGGATGACGCAATTCACACCCATTAAGCCCTGCCAGGAAAAAATTAAAAGTGAGAAAACAAGCGTAATGGCGGGAAAAGTGCATTGGTGTCACAAGTTGGATAGGATAAATAACAATGTTACATGGAGGAACTATAAATCCATGCAGAATGATTAGTACTACATAGATGTATCCAGGCCTAGGCTAGCTGTGGATGTCTGTGCTTGTGACACATACCAGGAACAGATGAGGAGAAGGCAACACGTCTATAGCAGCACAGAGTAAAACAGCAATCACTAAATGTGTTCTCTGGGGGCAGTCACCTTACTCTCCTGAGCCCTCTCCTTATTCCGGTGCTATAATTAACCCTCCAAATGGATTAGATGTGTCACATGCTATGCAATGATCCTATTGGCAAAATGACTGTCTGCTTTGCTCACTGTAAAGCATCCTCTATGCTTCTATGGAATGACACTCCAAGGGGGACGGAGAGCATTCATCATCCCAGGGGGAAAGTCATGCGGAGGAGATGGGGGAGGCAAAACGACATACTACAAGTATCAGAGTCGGCTTGCAGATTAATTTTGCCATACATGTCCGATAACTGGACATTTTATATAGACTTCCATCAGTTTTACAGGGTAACCTTTGCTGACTGAGGGGGAATGGGGGGGGGGGGCTGCCATGTGATTGCTTCCCCCCCCATAGTCAGCAAAGAAGGGGGGCTTTCCTCTAAAATCTATTTATTAATTTGATATGCAAAGATATAAAGGGAGGATGCAAACAAGGTTTTGCTGTATCACACGTTGCAGCTAAAAGAACAACTCATTTGAGAAGCGAGACAGACAAGTACAAAAAGTATGGCATCATGCAGTGAGCAATCAGAGAGCGCTTTTCTACATAAATAGAGCTTTTGTGGCATTCAAAGAAAAGGAAAAAAGAAAGGACAATTAACTCTCTTCTATGAAATAGGGGGTAAATTAAATAATGTAGATTTCAAGAGCTAGTTGGTCAAATGCAGGAGCTAGCAAGAGTCACGGGAGACGTGCATCGACTGACATCAACAGAAAGTGCCGCAAAAGTTATCTGCCAGCAGCAATGTTTAGGTGCGCTGTGTAACAGGCTCCAGCCCGGCTTGTACGCATGTGGTCAGCTTTATTGGGATGTCGTCCACTCCAGGGTAACCTTTCCTGATTACTAAGAGAACACCTAAATATCCGTTTACGTTCTCTGCTGCGCCCAACTGGAGAGCTCCTAGCAGTGGAAGACCACAGGCCGCCTATATCATTCACTGGAACTTGTTCTAAGGTATATGTAGAGGTCTCATCTTACTGGACTGGCTGCTGACTCTGTCCAATCGGATGCCTCCTTCACTACAATCCTGTCAGCACACCAGACAATGGCATGCAGGGGCAGCAACCAGCAGCTTCTTGCCATTGAAACCGACGGCCGCTCCTCCATGTTTATAAAGGGCTGAGAGATGTCACAGCCCCATAGTGGGCTACATTGGGCTAGGTCACTGGGGAATTTGCACTTTTGTTTTCCATTTAAAATGTTCCCAATAGGCTGCTGAGTTAAGTCTTTACCCCCTGGCTAAAATTTGCCAGTCCCCCCCCCCCCTCCCCCCCTGATGCAGAGACATGGGCAGAAGGGGCTCAAAATACACCACAAATCCCCCCACCCTCCCTGTAAGACTAAGTAGACAACAGTTCTAAATAATGTGGAAAGTGAAAACACAACAGAAAAATTCATAATTAAAAATTTTGTCCCACTGTCTGTGGACAATCCGTCAGCAATACACAATATATGCTGGGACGTCGGTAGGTGTACTTACAGGGATAGATACAAACACAACTGCTGAAGTGTCTCAGTTCAGATCATTAAATAACCTTCAGCTACACTGTGATCTTTATACACTAGGAGTATTCATCCTGAATGTGTCTCATAGAATAAGATGAATAGAACAGGAAATCAAGCAGTAAGTACAATATGTAGGGAGTTGGTTATCACAGGCAGGAGGACATGTCAATTCATGGGGACAGGAGAGCTCTAACATGCAGCCAACAAAATATAATGCCAAATAGTGACTATTAATATGTTAAATATGCAAATCATCTCCAAGTTCTGTTAATGTACAACCTTGAAAACCTGTAACCACAAATCATTTAAAGCAATGTTAACAACTGTATGCAAAGCAGTCATTACGGCGCCGGCATCGGACCTGTTCTCACAGGACCCTGGGAAACACCAAACGCCTGGGGTCCTTAGATAACCTGGAGCTCAATGTGCTGTTACCCATAGCAACCAGAATGTAACACTGCCTAACGCAGTTTACAAAGTGAAAGCTAATGTCTGATTGGCCGCTTTGGGTTCCAGCACTATACTATTAACCTCTTAACTACCAAAGATATTCTGTTTGCCTTTGTGACCTGAGGCATTTTAGAATTGTTTGTGTAGGTACTGTAAATAAATAAATAATATATATATATTTAATTATTTTTATTTTATTTATTAAGGTATCAATTAATGTGATATCTTTATATATTATATTACAAGTATATATTTGTTTGTGATATACAAAGTTTTCCTCTTGTTAGTATTTTTAAATAAATACTTGTTTATTTAAGATTTTCTAGAATAAAATAATAATAGTAAATAAAAAAAAACAAACAAAAACTTCTTTTAAAAACAAAACACAATGATTATTTCCTTAAGTATTTCCCTCCCCCCCCCCAAAAAAAAAATATCCTCCAGAGGAGCTCTGCTATATTGTACAGGGCCCACCAAGGTAGACTACTTTCCTAGGATGCTGTAGATGCCCAGTAGTTACCACTGTAAGGTGCGGGTCTAGACAGACAGGGTGGGTGTATTTGTTCTGTGTTCCAGGAGGTGACGTTACAGTATAACCACCGACTACTATCAGCGTTACCTGGGTAAGTAATTTTCCCTGAGTACCACTCTCCCAATCCTTAATATCATTATTCTTGCCTTAGGAGCATGAAGCAATGGTATCTGCGTACAGTTTCATTTATTTTTATTAACCCTTTAGATATATTTGTATATGGGAATTGTAATACTAGACAGAGCTTATAAACCACTAGTCAGAGAGTGAGATTTGAAAGGATTCCATCTGCATTTTACCATAACCTATATCATCATTACAGCACATTAATATAATTGCACCACCTTTGCTTTACTATGGTTTGTTGTAAATTAACCTATACTATTTTTTTTAGGTCACCGCTGGAACCCGTTCATAATTATTTTTTTTAAAATGTGTGGTAAAAATATCACAAAAAATGAGGAGCAAGATGATTACTCTGCTATAGCGACAACGCAATGGATAAACGTCCTTTAGCGTGTCATTATGTACAGTAATATAGCGCCTAACGTTACCTCACAGAGGCAGCAATTTTGTGGATCAAACCAATTGCCGGGCTACGATTCACTAGGAACTGGTGACATTGTTTAGGGAACGGGGGGGGGGGGGGGGGGGGGGGGGCTGGGTGTAGCGAAAGTTATGGTGACATATTGGCGTCACAATGTAACCGGTCATTACCCAGGCTGCACCAATTCACATGAGGGAACGAGTAATGGCCGCCTGCTTTCTCGTGAATGTTGGTCTAGGCCACAAAATGGCTGCCTGCACTGTATGGAAGCCTTGGGTACATTTTAAACTGTCCCTGTTTTTAACCAGAATGTTCTACAGGACCAGTAGCCTGTACAATGGCCGAGTCCGCGTAAACACATTCCACTGAATAAATATGACTGTCGATCTCTCATTACTCCTGATCTGGTCGAGCTTAAAGTCTGAACCCTGATTAATATTTCAGCTCCCTGCTCGCCTCAGTCTGGCCTGGTGTTTACATTTTAAAGCACTAGCTAATGAGAGGGTTTTTGCATTAAAGAAAAACATATGCTTAGTTGGTGCTCGGCCTGCGCCGTTTACCTCCAGTTGAACCCATACATTAAAAGGTCGCTCTTATTTACATAATCTTTCTACCTCAGCACCTGCTGTATAGAACGGACAGTTTTCACTTGTGTATATTTTACAGCCCCCCTGCTCCCTCCTCCCTCTCATTATCCTTCAAATGGTCCAAGCTTTATCTCAATTAGAGGAGTCAAACGACGTGAACACAATCACATAGTCACAAAGTCAGAAGTACTAATGCTTAAACCAAGTCCGTCCATTAATCCGCTCAATGAGATCAGACATAAAGGGGCTCCTTGTGACTCCTGCTTTAATTCCCTTGATGCTTTGTGCTGTTTGCTTCTCTGGCACTAAACAGTATTTTAATTTAGCCTTGTAGTGGAGGGATTATCTCCCCAAGCCGCAAAACACCAAAACAGAACGTCTTACGCCACCGATGGCGGTGAAAACATCAGAACAATAAAGGAGATTTCTGGAGGATGAAGCAACGAGCGAGGGAGTAACAGAATATTATCCTGATTGACCTGCAGCCAGCTGAACTCCACATAAACCGGTCTAAGCATTGACCACGATGGACTAATGATGCCTCGTCCTTCTGTTACTCCAAAACGCAGACTTAAAGGCATTGCACATTCTCCCTTCTGACAATGCAGATCCCTGCTTTTGGTAGGGATCAACGGCACCACACTGAAACATGCTGAGTCATGCAGTGCAGTGATGGGATGCGGCCCCCCCTTCCTCTTCTCAAAGGTCTCACGGCCATCTTTGTCAACAGCTGGTCTTTCGAGAAAATTAGGAGTCAAACATGATCGACTGAACAGTTAATTCTGTTCCTAAATGCCGGAAATAGGCTCTTCCACCGCTGTTTCTTACCCTACAAAGGGTTAACGCCAGCGAAACCAGATTTCTTCGACATTAGTGACCGAACTTAACACCATCCCCATAGACCTCTACGGGGAACGTTGACTGTGACCAATCAATTAAGCGGCCAAAGGCAAAACCATCTCGGGATGGCGTTAGCCAACTTCGTCTCACTGGGGCCCAGCCAGCGCCATGCCAAGGGATTGTGATAAATAGGCCCCATTGTCTCACTGTATGAGCCTCCGAATTTCCGTTATTTTCAAGACAAATCTAAAAGCCTGCGTGATACTAAAATAATGAATTTGTTCAACAAGCTAAATCTTTTCGCACAGCTTCCGTCTTGTGTCATCCAATAGGCACGGATAACCTACATTTTGTTTAACATCTGCACACACATCTGTTTCTTAAATATACTGTAGTTCCTAATTTTCCTCTGATGCAACATTTAATTTCTGCTACAGTCATTGGCATTTTCACTCGAATCAGTCATTTTTTCTATAAACCCCTGTAAAAACTCCTGCAAGAAACCAAAATGTCTGTACAAGAGTCGCGTTCTCCCATCTTTGCTGATAACTGGCGAGTTCGGGCTTCTTCAGGAATAACCCACCCCTACTATCATTTAGCACAGCTATTCTTGATCATCTCCGAATTCTGTGAGCCTGTATACTTGTATATGGACACAAATCTCCTGAGTCTTCCGTAATAATGACACTAGGGGGTATATTTACTAAACTGCGGGTTTGAAAAAGTGGAGATGTTGCCTATAGCATCTTGCTGTCATTTTGTAGAATGTACTAAATAAATGAAAGCTAGAATCTGATTGGTTGCCATAGGCAACATCTCCACTTTTTCAAACCCGCAGTTTAGTAAATCTAGCCCTAGGGCTTATCCTATATACCATGGAAATGGAGTAGGACAACTGAAATATACTGAACTAGCAGAACAGCGGATAAGACATGAAAGTAGAGAGAGAGCCACCTGAGATGGTCCATTCTAAAAGGACACGTTGAGGTTTTCTCATGGATCCAACAAAAAGGCCGAGTTCCCACAGCCTGGCAGACACCGTGACTCCGTACTGTAAAAGCATCACAATTACTTTGACTTCAATTAAAACGGCTCTCTCATCTGTTCTCCGAGGGCTATCTGCCACTTAAGGTCTACCTCCGGGCTGGTCCATGTGAATGCACTGCATTTAGTATTGTGGGCTCCAGATGCATCATTCATGAGCGATCTTAACAATGAATACATCAGTGTTCGCAAGATTGGCTTTCCCCCCAGGAGCCGCCTCTTATCATGATACGATTAATGAGAAGGGGGGTGATCCTCATTCTCGTAAGAGTAAACAGTCATTAATTCCTGAGGGGGGCCTGTGCCAATGGGGACGAGCAGGTGAAGCTACTTATCCGAGAAGCAGGGACTCCTGGGTATCAGTCAGACCAATGTTTTGTGACCCTGTGACACAAAGTCTAATAATATGGTCCTTGGGTATTTTCGGCAGAAGCGGCTTCCCCAGAGGCTACAGACCGGCTGTAAACTTGCTGTTATAAGGACACATGTAAATTAAAGGGTAGTTGATGTCTCGTTACAGGAACGTGTGTTACAGTCATCAAGGGAGGAATGTTATCAGCATTCTGGAGGGCTGGAATCTCAGTGTTCTATACCACATGGCTCCTCAAAGCTGATTGGCTGGCTTAAAGCAAAATGTATCTTATACAGCAACGTGCCAATGGTTCACAGTTTGGACAAGAAAAGGATAAGCACATGGGAGAGATTGAATACAACAGACCCAGTTTCTTACAGCGAGCCCCTCATCGACACTGTTTTGTGGTTTCAAGCCATTAAAACTAAATTCATTTGAAATGCCATGTAAAGAAAATACTAGCTATATTACATGACAGTATTTTATAATCTAATCTTTGTAAAAAAAAAAAAGGTTTGATCTGAATCTGCATGACAACAGCGTTATTTTTTTTTCCAGTGCCTTATGGCTGAAATACACCACTTAAAACTCATGAGCACAGCAACAATGTTACAAGAAAGCATCAGTAACGGTTGCTGCCTGTCCTTCCCTATTGTAGCTAATGGTGCAGGGACAGACTTAAGAGGCCGGACTACTTTCTGAGTCACTGGCTAAAATCTCCAGCTCACAAGTCAATAAAGTAGAAACATTTTAATATAGGTTTATTTTTGCAGGAGATGCAACATAAAATGTAATGCAAAATAATAATAATAGTAAATCTTATTAGTAGCTGGGGGATGGGAAAGTGTATAGACTCCTTTAACATTGCGTAATACCATTCATTTGATGTTTGTAATGAGACAACACATTATATAAATATGCCAGTAGCAACAAATGTCTTTGTTTAGAACAATTCAAGTCTAATATGGGAAAAATGTGAGTTAAATGAGGATTTTGGGACAGAGACATCACTGAAGCACAATCGATAGCACTCACCTTCGTAATTCAGGTGAATGCACCAAAAAATGGTTATGTCATCATCATCATCATCAACATTTATTTATATAGCGCCAGCAAATTCCGTAGCGCTTTACAATTGGGAACAAACATTAATAAGACAATACTGGGTAATACATACAGACAGAGAGGTAAGAGAACCCTGCTCGAAAGCTTACAATCTATAGGACAATGGGAGTTAGAAACACAAGGGCATGTGCTACATCATATTGCACAATAGACGAGCCAGACTGAAAAGGTAAAAGTACTGAGTGGGCTGTGTGTGTAGCAATGTTGGTCAGAAGGTTGTTGTCTTGCGTTAGCAGTGTAGAGGATGGCAATAGGGTAATCTAGGGAAATTAAGATGATGGTTGAGGAATATCATAACCTTGTCTGAAGAGGTGGGTTTTCAGTGTATTCGTCAGGTAGACTTCAAAATCCCATCTATCTCCATAATGATGATACGAACTCTCATTTATTTAAGTTGCTACTCTTAAAAAACTTTTACAACAGTGCGGAACCACTTACGAGCAATCACTCAGCAGAAGGTTACGATGAGGTCAAGTTGTGAGTGAGATCTGTCTTTCCCCAGGTCTTACCACCTTGCACTGAGGCCATGTCCTTACAATAAGGTTCATAATCACAGCCTGTCGTGCACGTCTTTTGCAGGGTAAAGTGTGCCGATAAACAGCCAAAATTATTAGCTTTCTGCCTCTTACAGTGGATGGAGCGGACAAGAAACATAATTCTGTATTTTGCAGGCGTTGACATGTACAATTACGGTCGTTAAATTGGTAGTCGAGGGATAATCGTGTTTCAAAGAACATAACCGGTCACTGCTGGATGGTGGATTCTCGGAAGCGAAGGTAGAGGATGAGGGGGGGGGGGGGGGGGGGGGGATGTAACAAGACGATTTTCTGTCCTCAACAGAAAGAACAAAAGGTTTCTTTCGAGACAGAACATGTCTGCAAGGTACAGATTACTGGTGTGACAATATTGGAGAGTCGTTCTCAGAGAAGCAGGTAAATATCTGTTCTTATATCAACTGGCTATCCATTACCAACGTCCATTTAGACAAAGAGCTGCAGACCATGCCATCAGCTCAGTAGTAGCTGTGGCATAATGTTGTGCAATCTGAGTGTTCAGCAAGGACCACCCAACGACCAAGTACCTGAGCCATCTGGCTACACAGGCGGTTGGCCAATGTGCACTGATCTGGTTGTCCAGATTGCACAGAATGTCCAACTGCAGCCAGATCACAGGATGACCGCCACCCATCTGTCACCATACTAGATCAAATCTTATTCCAATGAGCTACCACGTCCAATCTGATTTACGATACAGTCATAGCGACCGGTGTAGTCATACAAAGCTTTCCGGGATGTGGAGAATTTACTGGTGCCAACGTTGTTCGGTGCGGATGCCTCAGACATGTGACCTAGAATTCTGAGAATTATAAAGAGGGAACTTTAAAAAAAAAAACCCACAAGATTTGGCACGGTGTCTATCTATATCTAGTTTTCCCACCGCAAACAGATGACAATATGGATGCCGATTTTGAAGTGTCCAGTAGTGTAAACATTGCGGTACTCTGATCTCACACACTTGGGACAGGGCCAATAAATCAAAGTCAGACGGGTCTGTTTCAACAGAAGAAACGCCGGCACATAGTTTTTACAATTATTACCCAAATCCTATAAGTGTGAGAACCCAAACAAACAGTCTTGAAGATCACAGGGAGCATATATTAGCAAATACTTGCAGCTTGCAGCCTCTGTTGCTCCACCTGGGGTTAGCTCTTATATCATCCAGATCCTTTCAATGCACCCAAACAGGTTTGTCTAACGGGAATGAAGTAATGATCTGGGATCAACAGGGTCTAGGTCCAAAACAGGGTCCTTTTAACTAATGCATTTCGCTGCCACACAGGGCAACTTCTTCAGAGGAATTCTCCATAGGGAAGTCACACTATGATTTACCTGGTAGGTGGTGGCAAGTTCATTAACTGAATGCTTCTTACAAGAGACCAGATCAATACGATAATTACTGGTATGAGTTAGATGCAGAGATCACAACACTCATTTATAAAATCAAAAAGAAGGTATTCGTTTCCCCCTAGGAAATTAAGTCATACTAGCCACCTCTATTTGAATTTCCGGGTAGGTGTCCCAAGAGGGCAGGATATTCACCTTCCTAGTGAAGTGAGCAGGATTCGGGCCTGCATGACGCGTTTCGCCACAAATTGTGCTATCCTTCCTTAGGATAAACATAATTTGAATTTCGAAGGTCAAAGCTTTTCTGTTTTTCTGCTACTTGACAGTGAATTCTGTATTTAACTTCTAAGAGCTCGATAACCAATTTACCACTGTCCCCTCTTTCCAAGTAAACCTGACTATGTCGGGGGTGTAATTTTTTCAGAACTTTCTCTCTAGTTTATAAAACAAAAACAAAATCCTACACAGCCATTCTCGCAGGAACAAAGCCTACAAAGACTCCCGCAGCCATTGTCCGCAAAGTTCAGCTAAAATAATTTCACACAACAAATAACATCAACTGAACACAAAAACTCAACTGACAGCCTTCTGAACAGATGTAACAGCTGGAGTGCTTACATGTTGTGCTCATTGTGTTAGAGCAGAACTTTGTAATAAAGACATAATGGTCAGCCCTGAAAACACTTCGTCTACGCCGCAAAACTTTACTCACTTTGAATACAATTCCGCAGGTCAAATGTTTGTCAGAAAAGTTTGTTCTGTGGATCGAATCAGTGTCAAACGCCTAAAGAGCATTATCTAGCATCACATTTGAGCAATTTCACTACGAGTGTGCAAGGACCAGCGAGGAATGCTTGTGACGAACGATGAGCAGGATCGTCAGCATTGCGCAAAATGTTCTCCTTGATCCAGATTGACGCATAAAGTTTCACTGCGCAGAATTAAGCCACTAGTGTTCCTAGTTATACCCCACATACATAGCAGGATGAATCGGCCGTGGTCATCCCAACTTTACTCATCCCATGAAAACTCTGACCCGGAGTATTTACTCCGCAGTTGTCATTTGTGGACGTTGGAAAAAGAAGTTTCCGCATGGTTTAGGGCTTCATAAATAAGCATCCTATTCACACACTCTGAAAAGGACACACAAAAAAACTTTTGCTTCCATCTAAAGTGATGGTCCAATGCGTTAATTCATCCACCGGATACAACATAAACCTTGTAAGATGTAACCTAATGAGACTTTCCTCATGTAGTTCCAAATTCAAATCTACATAGAGGAATTCAAAAAAGGACAAAGCACAAGGTTCTCGTCTGTTACAATAAAAAACACAAAAATGGAAAATAAAAAAATTGATTTTTTTTAGAATGTTGAATATTTTATGCAAACAATTCAAAGCTTATTCACCCATAGTGTTTATATCCCTCTAAAGGACACCTGAAATGTGCTCTAACTGATTGAAATAAATCTTTTATCACTGTGTATATATATCTGGTTTCCTATACTTTATTTTATATATATGCAATTCTAGTATAGATCAGCACAATCTACTCTCCCTTGTAATCAGCCCCTTCAAGCTGCGTGCAAGGTCATGCTAATTGTGTTGGTCTCTATAATGTTGAGTGTAATGCACCAAGTTCATTGTAAAAAAATAAATAAAAAAAATACAGAATAATCAGAATATCCGGGAGACTCCTATATTATTGGGGGACCTTCTGGACTATTGCAAAGTGGGTGGTGGCATGCTGTAGGTAAGTCTGGTACAAGTCCATTTACTAAACTTATTAAATAAAACATTTTCATTGTAAACGTATAAATAATTTAATATTATTTGGACAAATAAACACACAGCAATAGATATGCATCTCCGCAACCCAGGGTAACTTTATTTGCTTTCTAAATACGATCTATCCAGCAGACGCAGACTACCGTTCACACCTAGCAGCGATCACAAGTTGCACAACGATCCCACCAGTTTACACGAGCTCACACTTCTAGGGATCCTCAGCCAAGGTGCAGTCAGATAGTGGTTAGAGGAAGCCGGCCGGGCCTTGGGCCTGTGAAGCGGAGATTATTAATATATCGGGCCTCTGTGTGTGTTATGTAACATGACCCAGTATAATGTGCTCACTGGCCCAGCGCGCTCTAGATAGGATGGCGGATCTTGGCTGCGCTGGGTGGCTTGTGATTGCCTGTGATTTATTTAAAGCCTGGAATTAATACAGAACCTATTATTGGCTCAGCGGGAATGCCTTACAAACAGTTTAAACATAGACCTGTTGTTGGAACGGTCGCAGCCTCAGTGGCAAGCTGCCGATTCCTATGAAAACATCCTGTAACAACTGGATTATTTTTAGAGGAGCTGCTACGGGCGGGATAACGGCAGAAGGGTGTGAGCAGGAACCCCAGACCGGGTGTTACTGCAGACAGACAGAGGATTGCTGCAAGCGTACTTCAGCCAATTAGAAGCTGTGGAGTTAAGGGCCCACTCTGGACTTCAGCCAGAATCGCATTTTCTAATTATTAACAAAATCGCATTGAAACAAAGCCACAGTAACTATGCTCCAGAGACCAAATAATTAACCTGTTCTTTGCTGCTAGGGTATAGGGCATCTTGTATAGTTGCTGAGATTTAAGGAGCACACTGGTTGGCCGGGCAGGATCACTCTAGGTGGGATATGCAATGATCTGGGTAGACTACATACACATGCCAACACTTCGCATCCCTTGGACACGTTTATAATATGTAAAGGTCACTGGTGCAGCTCAGGGGGTGCCTTAGAAGGCATTGCTGAGGCCTTGAGGCTGTTTTGAGAATCTTTATGACACAAATCTTCTTATGAAGGGATCGAAGGGTGAGAGTGACCCCACTTAGAGCGTCAGATGGGGTAGAGGTAAAATAAACTGGGCACCAGGTGCCGTTAGGAGTGTTATATGCTTTATTTGATTTTATAACTGGGTTCTGATCACAGGAGTCAGGTTTTCCAGAAACTACGTATCCACTACTGAAATCCCAGGTCAGTGGTCAGGCTAAGGACACCTAGGAGAGAGAAGTGGCACTGTGCAGATCTCATATGTACAGCAGCAGCAGAACCTGAGAATTACACCCTGTATACACAACAAGAGAAGTGGCACTGTGCAGCTCATATGTACAGCAGCAGAACCTGAGAAGTACACCCTGTATACACAACAAGAGAAGTGGCACTGTGCCGCTCTCATATGTATAGCAGCAGAACCTGAGAATTACACCATGTATACACAACAAGAGAAGTGGCACTGTGCCGCTCTCATATGTATAGCAGCAGAACCTGAGAATTACACCATGTATACACAACAAGAGAAGTGGCACTGTGCCGCTCTCATATGTATAGCAGCAGAACCTGAGAATTACACCATGTATACACAACAAGAGAAGTGGCACTGTGCCGCTCTCATATGTATAGCAGCAGAACCTGAGAATTACACCCTGTATACACAACAAGAGAAGTGGCACTGTGCCGCTCTCATATGTACAGCAGCAGAACCTAAGAATTACACCCTGTATACACAACAAGAGAAGTGGCACTGTGCACCTCTAATATGTACAGCAGCAGCAGAACCTGAGAATTACACCCTGTATACACAACAAGAGAAGTGGCACTGTGCAGCTCTCATATGTACAGCAGCAGAACCTGAGAATTACACCCTGTATACACAACAAGAGAAGTGGCACTGTGCCGCTCTCATATGTACAGCAGCAGAACCTAAGAATTACACCTTGTATACACAACAAGAGAAGTGGCACTGTGCAGCTCTCATATGTACAGCAGCAGAACCTGAGAATTACACCCTGTATACACAACAAGAGAATCTTACTACTACCACTAATCATCGTTTCCAGTACAGGAGCACATAGCGGGGAGGAAGGTTTATACCAGTGCTTCCCAGTTCCAGTCCTCAGTCCAGGTCTTACGGATCTCCATGCCTGAACACATCGTTAGTGCCTCAAACATTCTGATTTTAGCCCTGTGCCACAAACATGGATATCCTCAAAACCAGAAACGTTACAGGGGGGTGAGGACTGGATTTGGGAACCACTGGCTTAGACTATTATCCCATTTCACTGTCTGCTTATTGTCTATGGGAACAGATGACGCCAAACAGGCTACAGCAGCAAATGTCCCATTCGCACCTCAACTACCAGGAACAAGATCCGCCTCATACACTAGATAACACTAGAACAGGATTTCCAGGTACAAATGGCTGCTGGGCGGGTTATATAGCTCTCTACAATTACTATCATACGTAACATCATTATAATGTCACCTTGGGATTTTATTTACTCTTTTTATAATATTAACTTACAAAGCCAAGGTGATACGCAATAAAATAAAAAGTGTCAATTCTGTATATAGCTTTTATAGAGAATGTCAAATTCTACTGTAAATTGGTTAATATTGGGAAAACAATAGTGACTTTCCAGGGAGAAAAGTGGCTTTATTCAGCTGGAAAGGTTTCACGCCACAGGGGATACCCAATACCAGTTTGGGTAACATGGCAGCCTATGGATTGGTGAAGACAGAGAGAAATGAGAACACGGATATGAGCTGATTGCAGCCTGTTACATTCTGTCAGTGCAGATTACGAACAGTGCAACTATGTGTCTGGGTGATTATACTGTACCGTGATCAATACTCATTGAGGATCAGAGGGAGCTGGTGCACAGCTAAAAGCTGCTGTAATTCAGATCCTGATGTCACTAAAAAAAAGTCTGATTGGGGGCTGTGAATTACAGCACCAGTTTCATGTGCACCAATTTCCAATGTGCATTTAATTTCGGAGAGGACATCCGATGCCCCCCATCCAGGCTGCCCCTTTCTACAGTCACCTCTGGCGGAGGGGGTACAAGCACTTGTCTCGCTTTGCTGGCTGGCAGACGGGAGCGCTCAGCTGGATCTGCAGAAGAACAGGCACTACCTCAAAGAGCAAACTCTGGCAAGTCCTGGGAGGCCTGGAAATCACCCCCCCACAACCCCTGGCTCCTGTTCCCTGCCTTGGCAAGAAAACGTCAGGATCCTGCCACATCCATGCAAGCGGCGCCTCTGCCAACTGTACATTACTCCGCGCTGGAAGCCACCCAGCGCTGGCCCTCTCTCCCTAAAAGCATTAAATAACAGTAACCGCTGACATCGTCCTCCCCGGCTCACAGATAAACAGTCCTCGGGATTGTACAGTAGCGGGACAGAGCCAGGATTGCCAAAAAAAAAAGTGAATGAAAAAACAAAACAATACAAAGGGAGTTTCTTTGAAGATTAAGAGCAGCTGATGTAATAGGAAGAGGAGATCTCGCAGCTGACTCTTTATTGGGGGGAACAATGCAATGCTCCCATATTTTGGGCCCGTTCCCAGCCCCGTCGTAATCTGCAGTTTGCTATACAACATCATGCAGAAAGGGAGCTTGTTGCTAGTACAAATGAATCCTGGATAATCCGTGCCCATTGATGGTGGAAGAATAGCAACAGAAAGACCCGATTTCCCAGCACTTTCTGCAGTATCCTGGACGACAATAATCTTCTATTCTTCCTCCATAGTGGGCTACCTTGGGCTGAGTCGCTGGGCTACCTGCACTTCTATCCCTTTAAAATGTAGGCTGCTGAACAGAATCTCCAACGGACCATCCCCTGCCTCCCCCCCAAACAGGGGAGCTGGGTGGTCAGCAGCAATAGACGCGGTACATAAACATCCACACTATAAATCTGTAACATTAGATTAGAAATGAGTCACAGAATTCTATCGGCGTGATAAGTCACATGACCGACACCCCTTTAAATAGTCGATAAATATATACAAGCGAGTGACATTAATTCCCAAACAAGGCAGTCATCATCAACATTTATTTATATAGCGCCAGCAGACTCTGTAGCGCTTTACAATTGGGAACAAACATTAATAAAACAATACTGGGTAATACATACAGACAGAGAGGTAAGAGGGCCCTGCTCGCAAGCTTACAGTCTATTGGACAATGGTTTGATATACAAGGGTAAGTGCTACATCATATTGAATATTTGTCCAGTTAGAATGTAAAGGTTACAAAGTATTTAGTGGGCTGTGTGATCAGTCACACAACTATGTTGGTCAGAGGGTTGTTGTCTTGTGTTAGCTGTGTAGAGGGTGGTAATAGGGTAAAGTAGGGAGATTAAGAGGGCGGTAGATAAGAGGGTGGTAGATATTATAAGCTTGCCTGAAGAGGTGGGTTTTCAGAGAACGCTTGAAGACTAGAGGAAAGTCTTATTGTGCAAGGGAGGGAAAAAAGTCCTGTAACCGGGAATGGGAGGATGTGATGAGAGTGGAAGAGAGACGTAGATCTTGTGCAGAACGGAGGTGTTGAGTTGGGAGATATTTTGAGACAAGTGAGGATATGTATGTCGGCGCAGTGTAGTTGATGGCCAGACACACAAGGGTTAACAGATCATGACTCACATTCCAGAACCATTGGATACTTATTCAACCAAACAAGAACCACATCCAAACCAAATAAGACTCTACCGTACCAGTGTATGATGACAATGTAATATTAAACTAAATGTGCTTTATAGACAGGCAGCTCTATAGCTATCTATCAGAGAAGGATGTATATACATACTACTACATATACTTTTTTTTTATTATTATTTAATATTATCTTTGCAATGCCTTCTGCTTTTTATACATGATAAAAAAACACAAACAAGGGACCTGCAATGTGAAATAACTAAATAAAATATTGGGTAGAGACAAAAGAACAAAACAAAACGGAGCGTGAAGAAAGCAAAATAATATCGTGTTTGCACCGGGAATAAGCAGCTCATCAGTCTCTTGTGTATCTGAAAATGATTCCAGCAACGTTTTTTTTTATTGCCGTTATATTAGACAAATCCTTCATGTTGAACTACAGTCTCTCGCAGTGCAGTAACCCAGTGGTTCCCAAACTGTGTGCCGCCGCTCCCTGGGGTGCCTCGGTGATCTCACAGGGGTGCCACGGCCAGGGCCGGAGGAAAGAAAGGGAGGGGACTACTTGGTAATTATTTTGGCTTAGGGGTGCCTTGAAAAAATTATGGAGACCCTAAGGATGCCTTGAACTGAGAAAGTTTGGGATCCACTGCAGTAACCCCTTACATCAGTACTGAGCACAGAGAATGCACCAAGTGACACTGAGTATTACTCCTCAGACCCTTGTTACTGTAACATTATATCATACTGAGTGACAGTAAGGATATTGTACAACGCACTTTACTGGGTATAGGAGGGAAATACAAATATCTTATTGTAATTGTACAACGTTGTTTTGGAAATCTCAAGTTCAAAACAGGGCACGCACGAATCAAGGCCTTACCAGCAGCACAGAGTGTGTAAGCTCAGCAGCTTCGAGCCTGTAAACGTTAACAGCAGCACAGAGTAATAAGGCGCCTCTCCGGTCAACTCAGGATGGAACAAGATTCATAAGTACAATTAGCTCTTTTATGTTGGTCTATAGCAGCCTGAGCATTACTGTGCTGTTTAATCAATGTACAATACAGTGTTTTTCTGCCACTACTGTAATTAACCATTCTAACACCAGAACAGTATTTTCATAACAACTTACAGATCATCATCATCATCATCATCTATTTATATAGCGCCAACATATTCCGTAGCGCTTTAGAATCGGGGACAAACATAGTAAACTAATAAACAAACTGGGTAAAACAGACAAAGAGGTGAGAAGGCCGCTGCTCGCAGGCTTACAATCTATGGGAATTTGTCACGGACACGCTCCCAGCTGCCATGACGTTGGGGTGTTCGCTGTATGAGGTCACACACGATTTCAGCCCGCAGTCTCTCTCTACCTATCACACAGGTTATAGACCTACTGAATCGCCCCCATAGACAGCTCTCTCACACCCCCAGACACTTCAGATATTGATTACGGGCAATAGGACCCCAATATACTGTCCCACGCTGGCACACAAGGCTTCTAGCTATCCACAGACTAGCAAGACCCACACCAGCAAGCACAGGGTTAACTCTTCACAACTCCAGACGGTTACACAAATGCAAGCACACACAGCTTGTTAATCAAACGTATCCACAAATCACACACTGGCATTCAAAGGGTTAACTTGGCCGAGCTATATTCTTCTTAACAGGCCAATGGACTCGTTAGAGTATCAAGGATGCAACATATTAAATTATAGATTTAATATACAAAAATACAGGGCATTCAGATAAAAAAAAAACCAAACCCGAACAACAATTAATAGATTGACATAACAAGCAAAGCAGGATAAAATAAAAGGAGTTGGACAGCTGATCAATGTGAATTGATTTCCCATAGATCAATCCAAGTTGTGACACCAGCCAATTGTACCCAAGGGGTGGGGTTGGGGAAAACAAACCATGTATTGCATACTGTATAGTCCTGCATAGTGCAAGAAGGTCTCACTATACCATCATGGGGAATAAACCAAATCATTCTGCTGCTCTTCCGATTTGACAAAATGCTTTATGTAAATAACGCTTCTTTTCATTCAATATATCCTGCTATCGCCACAAACAGAAGTCCTATCTCTGGCATAATAGGGGTGTTTCTGTCGAAGGTGCGGATCTGCTCTACTTAGTAAGTAGAGCCCAAGAATTCAGATGGGGTCATTAGATGAAAGTACAATTAAGTTTTGTGCTTTTCACTGCTGGGACGAGAAGGATAAATTGCCGCAAATAGTTACACAGAAATGCAACAGATAACAATTGGAAATTGAATGAAACAGTTTGGTGCAAACAACGGCCTGATCTGAGGTTGTCCTGTAATATTCTCTGACCCCCCCCAGAATGAGCACAGGAGAGGCGCAGCACTTGGTGACTTTAAGAGCAGCCCTCACACAGCCAGGCACAGATGCATTAGAAGGTTAAACCACGGCAATCTTGCCAGATCTGATGTTAATAAACTAAGAGCAAATACATTTTTCGGGAGGGTGGACGGCAGCCAGGAAAGGACCAGCTGTGGCGACTTCCTAACAGATTTTTTATAGGCCCGACACTCAGCGCACATTTCTGGAAAACATTCCCCTTGTATACAAAACATCATCTCGCCCTCACTGCTTCTCATTAATAAAATAATCCAGTCTGGCAGCAAACATAAGCTCATGGAGGGAGAGGAAAAGCAAACAGCGCACAGAACGGGCCCAGGATCGTGCACTTCCAGACTACCCCGTCAGTAATTTAATACTTCCTGGTGGATCGGGCCAGCTCCGCGCACTGCAACTGTACTGAGCCACCAGCCAAGTCTATCCCGAGACGTAGTGCTTAGCGCAGCCCTTACGGCCCTGATACCGCTGATAAATGTCCAGGCTGAACTATCAGCGGTTCAACCTGGACCACAATAATCTGATTACGCCAGGTTGCATATTAAAAGGAACAATTTATCTTCAAAGTAATGTACATCTTACAGATTTCTTACTTTTTTTCAGGGTAACTATAACACCAGGGGGAGTGCACCGCTAGAGGAACCAGACTGCATGGCCGATAAATATAACAAAGTTGAAATAACGTTTCTAGTGCAGAAAAATTGATCAACTCATGCTTTACTAAACACTTGTGGAGGGGAAAAAAAATACAAAGTAACAAGTTAAGTTGGATATATAAACTTTGTTTCATATAGAGGTGTGTCACACTACACACTGCACAAGTGTGACAGGATTCTCACATCATTACTCTGTGCTGCTGGGGGACCCTGCTCCTTCCACTAAATAACTCTCAGTCTGTGACTTCCAGCTGCCCCCATTCCCCTCCTCACATCATGTCACTGCCCCTGTCACATGCAGCCCTGTCCTCACTAACACATCACTCATCTCCTGATATACTCTGTGTTGCTGGGGGATCCTGCTCCTTCCACTAAATAGCTCTCAGTCTGTGACTTCCAGCTGCCCCCATTCCCCTCCTCACATCATGTCACTGCCCCTGTCACATGCAGCCCTGTCCTCACTAACACATCACTCATCTCCTGATATAATCTGTGCTGTTGGGGACCCTGCTCCTTCCACTATATAACTCTCAGTCTGTGTCTTCCTGCTGCCTCCATTCTCCTCCTCACATCATGTCACTGCCCCTGTCACATGCATCGCTGTCCTCACTAACACATCACTAATCCCCTGATATACTCTGTGCTGCTGGGGACCCTGCTTTTTCCACTATATAACTCTCAGTCTGTGACTTCCTGCTGCCTCCATTCCCCACCTCACATCATGTCACTGCCCCTGTCACATGCAGCCCTGTCCTCACTAACACATCACTCATCTCCTGATATAATCTGTGCTGCTGGGGGACCCTGCTCCTTCCACTATATAACTCTCAGTCTGTGGCTTCCTGCTGCCTCCATTCCCCTCCTCATATCATGTCACTGCCCCTGTTACTTGCTCACTACTATAATCACACAAACGGGCAAATCACTGCCTCCCACAAGATCAGTATAGTAATCTCCTGAAATAGTCTGTGCTGCTGTGAACAATCCAATAAGACTGGCTACAGGTATTGCTCTATCCCACCTCAAATTAAAACTGGGTGCACTCAGACATGCAGACGAGACCATTACACTTTAAATATGAAGCAACCAACAAACCATGAAGACTATTTATACCTAGCGGTGATCACACGTTACAATATGAATACATACACAATTTACAAGATCTCACATTTGCAGAGATCTTCAGCCCATTTGCAATCAGTTAGCACTATGACAAATCTGGGCCAGTTCTCTGATGTAAACAAGCTGCTAAGACAATATATACACAGATGCTGGGGCAAAAATGATCGTACAAGCTTTATCTACGGGTGACCAATGACACCACGCACAAGTCACAAATCCAGCATGTGCCGTGATACTGTAAAGTCTGTTCTACTTGGGTGGGGACCGTGCTGTGGGCTGAGCCTGTTCCTAGGGATGGGATAGGCTGCATTACCAAGAGCATTGGTTCATCCGACAAAATGGCCACCTCCACAGGGTGCAGACGACAAGCGCGCAATCATCCTATCTGGTGGAATATTTGATGCCCTCTCTCTCTTACCCTGCTTTTTCTTCTTCAGCTGCTGAATCTGGTCCATCCTCTTGATTAGGATCTTGCATTTGTCCGGTTTGACGCTGAAGTTGTCTATATCCCCGATATTTGCAGAGAGCAGCTCAGCCAGCTCCTCTAGGTATTTGTTTTCTTGCTCTCGCCGACGCTTCTCATTGCTGCAATAAACAAAAAAGACATGAACATTAGTTTGGAGGGTGTGGAGAGATTGCCATGTGTTCCTTATGCCACTTGCTCAGAAGGGAGCTTCTCACACATCTCTGCAAGTATTGTGCAGGTTACAGGACTGTTAGGTCAGATATTGCCAGAGTGTGAACGCTCCCACAATCATGTGTTATTAAACAAACACACATCGCATCTGTTCATTTGGTTTTATAAACTTCCTAAAAATCACCATCAGCGGTGGAGCGATGTCGGACAAATGTGGCAGTGTGTACGCACTCACCACCAGCAGTGTAGGCAGATGTCTGTACAATGTACACAGTCACCATCTTTTCAGCAGATGGTTATGAGAGATTAAGATCACAGATCTGACTGTAAATCGTGTAGGTGTGTACACATGAATCAGTATGTTCAGTGGGACTTTCAATTATTGGTGAACTCGTTACAGAAAGGGCATCTGAAATAAAACTGTATAGGTGTGCACTCAGATTTATTTGCATAATGACAGCCCTCTAATTCATATAGGATATAACAAAGGACAATGTTAAAACCTTAAGCAATCAATCATCCTTTGTACAGGGTTGCACTGAACAGAATACTCTGGATTCAGCCCTTCAGGGTGATGTTTTTAATATTAATTACACTTTTAACCCTTTAATGTCCAGATCTCTCAGCTTGGGGGAGGGGGGGGGGGGGGAGCTGCCCCACCGGACCCCTGTATTTGAGAAAGTCAACACTGCGCTGCAATCGCATCACGAGAGGCCCCAGTGAGAACGTATGGGGAGGTAATTATACATAGGCAGAGCAGACTGACAATCCTCACGTCTTGTACCACGATGCTTCTCAGCACTGCTGTGTGGTACAAGCAGCCCTTTACAGAACCACATGTCCCTCCACAGTTCAGGCAGCATAAAGCTACGGCGCCCTGCAGCTGAGTGTCATTTATTTCAAGTTATTTTCAAGTCAAGTGAGCACTAAAGAGGTCTGGTCACCGCGTGAGTAATGCAAGTCACTTTGTGTCAATGTTACCTGCGTCACCAATTAGAACTACTGCCGTCCTCAATGAGGATTACGTACAGAAAGCTGCCCACACAGCGTTGTCTGCCATAATATATCAACCCGCTTCCCATGGCGAGCAGAGTGATGCAGGACAGAGGGGAATAATCTCTTGTTTGCTCCAGAGAAGGGAGCATCTGATCTATATCATCTGATAGAACATAAGCACAACAAATCCAATTTTATACAGGAAACATGGCCTGTTTGGCAATCTATAAAAGGTTAATGGAATAACTCTCAGTCTGTGGCTTCCTGCTGCCTCCATTCCCCTCCTCACATCATGTCACTGCCCCTGTCACATGCAGCCCTGTCCTCACTAACACATCACTCATCTCCTGATATACTCTGTGTTGCTGGGGGATCCTGCTCCTTCCACTAAATAACTCTCAGTCTGTGACTTCCAGCTGCCCCCATTCCCCTCCTCACATCATGTCACTGCACCTGTCACATGCAGCCCTGTCCTCACTAACACATCACTCATCTCCTGATATACTCTGTGCTGCTGGGGACCCTGCTCCTTCCACTATATAACTCTCTGTCTGCAACTTCCCGCTGCCTCCATTTTCCTCCTCACATCATGTCACTGTCACATGCAGCCCTGTCCTCACTAACACATCACTCATCTCCTGATATACTCTGTGCTGCTGGGGACCCTGCTCCGTCCACTATATAACTCTCAGTCTGTGGCTTCCTGCTGCCTCCATTCCCCTCCTCACATCATGTCACTGCCCCTGTCACATGCAGCCCTGTCCTCACTAACACATCACTCATCTCCTGATATACTCTGTGCTTTTGGGGGACCCTGCTCCTTCCACTATATAGCTATCAGTCTGTGGCTTCCTGCTCCCTCCATTCCCCTCCTCACATCATGTCACTGCCCCTGTCACATGCAGCCCTGTTCTCACTAACACATCACTCATCTCCTGGTATACTCTGTGCTGCTGGGGGACCCTGCGCCTTCCACTATATAACTCTCAGTCTGTGTCTTCCTGCTGCCTCCATTCCCCTCCTCACATCATGTCACTGCCTCTGTCACATGCAGCCCTGTCCTCACTAACACATCACTCCTCTCCTGATATACTCTGTGCTGCTGGGGGACCCTGCTCCTTCCACAATATAACTCTCAGTCTGTGTCTTCCTGCTGCCTCCATTCCCCTCCTCACATCATGTCACTGCCCCTGTCACATGCAGCCCTGTCCTCACTAACACATCACTCATCTCCTGATATACTCTGTGCTGCTGTGGACCCTGCTCCTTCCACTATATAACTCTCAGTCTGTGGCTTCCTGCTGCCTCCATTCCCCTCCCCACATCATGTCACTGCCCCATTCACATGCAGCCCTGTCCTCACTAACACAATCACACAAGTGGACAGCTCACTGCCTCCCAAAAATCACAACGCTCAACATTCAGGTCATCTGATTGGCTACAGGATATTTTATCCCCGCCCATCCCAAAGTGGGTACATAACGGAGAAGCAGGAGGAGAAGAATGAACATAAACACTGTGCTCAGATCCTAGTCAAATACATCTTTAAAACATCAATCGGACACCCCCAGTAATCATACATTGCTGATCATGTCTCTTTAAAGTCTTTCTGTAACTTGCCATAAGATCATTTTGTTTTTAAAGGTCACAGTGCGCCTTAGATGCTTCTTTTATTTTTTGGGGGGGGATTGTGGCCTTGATCAGAGATTGAAGCGTGGAAACAACATACAGATTATTATATCTCTATTAATATCTATCTATATTACTATATAGTACAGTATAAATATGTCACTCTATCCACAATAATCATCTATATATACACAGGGAGCGCTAGATCACTTCTGTATATTTTCGGGGTATCCCATCGGCGTTCGATTGTCTTTTGTCAGAGATGACATCAGATAAGGAAATGAAACTGGAACCATCACTTTATAAACATTTTGGAAGAAAACAAAAACTCGATTTAAATAAAACATTGTTGTTGACAAGTATAGTAAGGCCACATGTTAATAAAAACTGGACTCAGCTGCCTATAAGGAGCATTTTAAAGGGGAAAAAAAATGCAGGTAGCCCAGTGAGCTAGCCTAAGGTAGCCAACTATAGGACCGGCCCCTGGAAACAAGGTGTAAAAAAACAGAAAACAAAACTTGAATATAAACAGTACAAGTGCAAATAAACAGAAATGCAGCAACTGGACTAGAGCCGGTGAACTTCTAGAAAAAGCAGCCAATTGCCTGATGGCTGCAGAACAGGGGTAGGCTGGGTTCATGCTCATCAGACAGATGACAGAGAATTGGTGCATGTAATGAATCACAGGCAGGTAAACGTGTATTACTGCCAGGCGGCTGGGTTTCCAGCTCCTGCTAATTGCCAGGACATACACCGGGGATCGACCACAAGCTTCTCGTGTTACACATCAGTGGAGCTCTAACTACCAGCGGCTCCCTGTGCTGGGCTAGTGATCCCAGGGAAGAGGGGCCTGCTTTATGTAACGCCGGGGCTAACCAGTTCAATGACTGCACACAGTGTGGGTACCAGCGGCTCCCTGTGCTGGGCTAGTGATCCCAGGAAGAGGGGCTGCTTTATGTAACGCTGAGGGCTAACCAGTTCAATGACTGCACACAGTGTGGGCACCAGCGGCTCCCTGTGCTGGGCTAGTGATCCCAGTAAGAGGGGCTGCTTTATGTAACGCTGAGGGCTAACCAGTTCAATGACTGCACACAGTGTGGGTACCAGCGGCTCCCTGTGCTGGGCTAGTGATCCCAGGAAGAGGGGCTGCTTTATGTAACGCTGAGGGCTAACCAGTTCAATGACTGCACACAGTGTGGGTACCAGCGGCTCCCTGTGCTGGGCTAGTGATCCCGGGAAGAGGGGCTGCTTTATGTAACGCCGGGGCTAACCAGTTCAATGACTGCACACAGTGTGGGTACCAGCGGCTCCCTGTGCTCGGCTAGTGATCCCAGGAAGAGGGGCTGCTTTATGTAACGCCGAGGGCAAACCAGTTCAATGACCTCACACAGTGTGGGTACCAGCAGCTCCCTGTGCTGGGCTAGTGATCCCAGGGAAGAGGGGCCTGCTTTATGTAACGCCGGGGCTAACCAGTTCAATGACTGCACACAGTGTGGGTACCAGCGGCTCCCTGTGCTGGGCTAGTGATCCCAGGAAGAGGGGCTGCTTTATGTAACGCCGAGGGCTAACCAGTTCAATGACCTCACACAGTGTGGGTACCAGCAGCTCCCTGTGCTCGGCTAGTGATCCCAGGAAGAGGGGCTGCTTTATGTAACCCTGAGGGCTAACCAGTTCAATGACTGCACACAGTGTGGGTACCAGCAGCTCCCTGTGCTCGGCTAGTGATCCCAGGAAGAGGGGCTGCTTTATGTAACGCCGAGGGCAAACCAGTTCAATGACCTCACACAGTGTGGGTACCAGCAGCTCCCTGTGCTGGGCTAGTGATCCCAGGAAGAGGGGCTGCTTTATGTAACGCCGAGGGTTAACCAGTTCAATGACTGCACACAGTGTGGGCACCAGCAGCTCCCTGTGCTCGGCTAGTGATCCCAGGGAAGAGGGGCTGCTTTATGTAACGCCGGGGGCTAACCAGTTCAATGACTGCACACAGTGTGGGCACCAGCGGCTCCCTGTGCTGGGCTAGTGATCCCAGGAAGAGGGGCTGCTTTATGTAACGCTGAGGGCTAACCAGTTCAATGACTGCACACAGTGTGGGTACCAGCGGCTCCCTGTGCTCGGCTAGTGATCCCAGGAAGAGGGGCTGCTTTATGTAACCCTGAGGGCTAACCAGTTCAATGACTGCACACAGTGTGGGTACCAGCGGCTCCCTGTGCTGGGCTAGTGATCCCAGGAAGAGGGGCTGCTTTATGTAACGCCAGGGGCTAACCAGTTCAATGACTGCACACAGTGTGGGTACCAGCAGCTCCCTGTGCTCGGCTAGTGATCCCAGGAAGAGGGGCTGCTTTATGTAACCCTGAGGGCTAACCAGTTCAATGACTGCACACAGTGTGGGCACCAGCAGTTCCCTGTGCTGGGCTAGTGATCCCAGGGAAGAGGGGCTGCTTTATGTAACGCCGGGGACTAACCAGTTCAATGACTGCACACAGTGTGGGCACCAGCAGCTCCCTGTGCTGGGCTAGTGATCCCAGGAAGAGGGGCTGCTTTATGTAACGCCGGGGACTAACCAGTTCAATGACTGCACACAGTGTGGGCACCAGCAGCTCCCTGTGCTGGGCTAGTGATCCCAGGAAGAGGGGCTGCTTTATGTAACGCCGGGGACTAACCAGTTCAATGACTGCACACAGTGTGGGCACCAGCAGCTCCCTGTGCTGGGCTAGTGATCCCAGGGAAGAGGGGCTGCTTTATGTAACGCCGGGGACTAACCAGTTCAATGACTGCACACAGTGTGGGTACCAGCGGCTCCCTGTGCTCGGCTAGTGATCCCGGGAAGAGGGGCTGCTTTATGTAACCCTGAGGGCTAACCAGTTCAATGACCTCACACAGTGTGGGTACCAGCGGCTCCCTGTGCTCGGCTAGTGATCCCAGTAAGAGGGGCTGCTTTATGTAACGCCAGGGGCTAACCAGTTCAATGACCTCACACAGTGTGGGTACCAGCGGCTCCCTGTGCTCGGCTAGTGATCCCGGGAAGAGGGGCTGCTTTATGTAACCCTGAGGGCTAACCAGTTCAATGACTGCACACAGTGTGGGTACCAGCGGCTCCCTGTGCTCGGCTAGTGATCCCAGGAAGAGGGGCTGCTTTATGTAACGCCAGGGGCTAACCAGTTCAATGACCTCACACAGTGTGGGTACCAGCGGCTCCCTGTGCTGGGCTAGTGATCCCAGGGAAGAGGGGCTGCTTTATGTAACGCTGAGGGCTAACCAGTTCAATGACTGCACACAGTGTGGGCACCAGCGGCTCCCTGTGCTGGGCTAGTGATCCCAGGAAGAGGGGCTGCTTTATGTAACGCTGAGGGCTAACCAGTTCAATGACTGCACACAGTGTGGGCACCAGCGGCTCCCTGTGCTGGGCTAGTGATCCCAGGGAAGAGGGGCTGCTTTATGTAACGCTGAGGGCTAACCAGTTCAATGACTGCACACAGTGTGGGTACCAGCGGCTCCCTGTGCTGGGCTAGTGATCCCAGGAAGAGGGGCTGCTTTATGTAACGCCGGGGGCTAACCAGTTCAATGACTGCACACGGTGTGGGTACCAGCGGCTCCCTGTGCTCGGCTAGTGATCCCAGGGAAGAGGGGCTGCTTTATGTAACGCCGAGGGCTAACCAGTTCAATGACCTCACACAGTGTGGGTACCAGCAGCTCCCTGTGCTCGGCTAGTGATCCCAGTAAGAGGGGCTGCTTTATGTAACGCTGAGGGCTAACCAGTTCAATGACTGCACACAGTGTGGGTACCAGCGGCTCCCTGTGCTGGGCTAGTGATCCCAGGGAAGAGGGGCTGCTTTATGTAACGCCGGGGACTAACCAGTTCAATGACTGCACACAGTGTGGGTACCAGCGGCTCCCTGTGCTGGGCTAGTGATCCCAGGAAGAGGGGCTGCTTTATGTAACGCCGAGGACTAACCAGTTCAATGACTGCACACAGTGTGGGTACCAGCAGCTCCCTGTGCTCGGCTAGTGATCCCGGGAAGAGGGGCTGCTTTATGTAACCCTGAGGGCTAACCAGTTCAATGACTGCACACAGTGTGGGTACCAGCAGCTCCCTGTGCTGGGCTAGTGATCCCAGGAAGAGGGGCTGCTTTATGTAACGCTGAGGACTAACCAGTTCAATGACTGCACACAGTGTGGGCACCAGCGGCTCCCTGTGCTGGGCTAGTGATCCCAGGGAAGAGGGGCTGCTTTATGTAACGCTGAGGGCTAACCAGTTCAATGACTGCACACAGTGTGGGTACCAGTGGCTCCCTGTGCTGGGCTAGTGATACCAGGGAAGAGGGGCTGCTTTATGTAACGCTGAGGGCTAACCAGTTCAATGACTGCACACAGTGTGGGTACCAGCGGCTCCCTGTGCTGGGCTAGTGATCCCAGGAAGAGGGGCTGCTTTATGTAACCCTGAGGGCTAACCAGTTCAATGACCTCACACAGTGTGGGTACCAGCAGCTCCCTGTGCTCGGCTAGTGATCCCAGGGAAGAGGGGCTGCTTTATGTAACGCTGAGGGCAAACCAGTTCAATGACTGCACACAGTGTGGGTACCAGTGGCTCCCTGTGCTGGGCTAGTGATCCCAGTACGAGGGGCTGCTTTATGTAACCCTGAGGGCTAACCAGTTCAATGACTGCACACAGTGTGGGTACCAGCAGCTCCCTGTGCTCGGCTAGTGATCCCAGTACGAGGGGCTGCTTTATGTAACGCCGGGGACTAACCAGTTCAATGACCTCACACAGTGTGGGTACCAGCAGCTCCCTGTGCTCGGCTAGTGATCCCAGGGAAGAGGGGCTGCTTTATGTAACGCTGAGGGCTAACCAGTTCAATGACTGCACACAGTGTGGGTACCAGTGGCTCCCTGTGCTGGGCTAGTGATCCCAGTAAGAGGGGCTGCTTTATGTAACGCTGAGGGCTAACCAGTTCAATGACTGCACACAGTGTGGGTACCAGTGGCTCCCTGTGCTGGGTTAGTGATCCCAGTAAGAGGGGCTGCTTTATGTAACCCTGAGGGCTAACCAGTTCAATGACCTCACACAGTGTGGGTACCAGCAGCTCCTTGTGCTCGGCTAGTGATCCCAGGGAAGAGGGGCTGCTTTATGTAACGCTGAGGGCTAACCAGTTCAATGACTGCACACAGTGTGGGTACCAGCGGCTCCCTGTGCTGGGCTAGTGATCCCAGTAAGAGGGGCTGCTTTATGTAACCCTGAGGGCTAACCAGTTCAATGACCTCACACAGTGTGGGTACCAGCAGCTCCCTGTGCTCGGCTAGTGATCCCAGTAAGAGGGGCTGCTTTATGTAACGCTGAGGGCTAACCAGTTCAATGACTGCACACAGTGTGGGTACCAGCGGCTCCCTGTGCTGGGCTAGTGATCCCAGGGAAGAGGGGCTGCTTTATGTAACGCTGAGGGCTAACCAGTTCAATGACTGCACACAGTGTGGGCACCAGTGGCTCCCTGTGCTGGGCTAGTGATCCCAGGAAGAGGGGCTGCTTTATGTAACCCTGAGGGCTAACCAGTTCAATGACCTCACACAGTGTGGGCACCAGCGGCTCCCTGTGCTGGGCTAGTGATCCCAGGGAAGAGGGGCTGCTTTATGTAACGCCGGGGACTAACCAGTTCAATGACTGCACACAGTGTGGGTACCAGCGGCTCCCTGTGCTGGGCTAGTGATCCCAGGGAAGAGGGGCTGCTTTATGTAACGCCGGGGGCTAACCAGTTCAATGACTGCACACAGTGTGGGCACCAGCGGCTCCCTGTGCTGGGCTAGTGATCCCAGTAAGAGGGGCTGCTTTATGTAACGCCGGGGGCTAACCAGTTCAATGACTGCACACAGTGTGGGTACCAGCAGCTCCCTGTGCTCGGCTAGTGATCCCAGGAAGAGGGGCTGCTTTATGTAACGCCGGGGACTAACCAGTTCAATGACTGCACACAGTGTGGGTACCAGCAGCTCCCTGTGCTGGGCTAGTGATCCCAGGAAGAGGGGCTGCTTTATGTAACCCTGAGGGCTAACCAGTTCAATGACTGCACACAGTGTGGGCACCAGCGGCTCCCTGTGCTGGGCTAGTGATCCCAGGAAGAGGGGCTGCTTTATGTAACCCTGAGGGCTAACCAGTTCAATGACTGCACACAGTGTGGGTACCAGCGGCTCCTTGTGCTCGGCTAGTGATCCCAGGAAGAGGGGCTGCTTTATGTAACGCCGGGGGCTAACCAGTTCAATGACTGCACACAGTGTGGGTACCAGTGGCTCCCTGTGCTCGGCTAGTGATCCCAGGAAGAGGGGCTGCTTTATGTAACGCCGGGGGCTAACCAGTTCAATGACTGCACACAGTGTGGGTACCAGCAGCTCCCTGTGCTGGGCTAGTGATCCCAGGAAGAGGGGCTGCTTTATGTAACCCTGAGGGCTAACCAGTTCAATGACTGCACACAGTGTGGGTACCAGCGGCTCCCTGTGCTCGGCTAGTGATCCCAGGAAGAGGGGCTGCTTTATGTAACGCTGAGGGCTAACCAGTTCAATGACTGCACACAGTGTGGGTACCAGCGGCTCCCTGTGCTGGGCTAGTGATCCCAGGAAGAGGGGCTGCTTTATGTAACGCCGGGGGCTAACCAGTTCAATGACTGCACACAGTGTGGGTACCAGCGGCTCCCTGTGCTGGGCTAGTGATCCCAGGGAAGAGGGGCTGCTTTATGTAACCCTGAGGGCTAACCAGTTCAATGACCTCACACAGTGTGGGCACCAGCAGCTCCCTGTGCTGGGCTAGTGATCCCAGTAAGAGGGGCTGCTTTATGTAACGCTGAGGGCAAACCAGTTCAATGACCTCACACAGTGTGGGCACCAGCAGCTCCCTGTGCTCGGCTAGTGATCCCAGGGAAGAGGGGCTGCTTTATGTAACCCTGAGGGCTAACCAGTTCAATGACCTCACACAGTGTGGGCACCAGCGGCTCCCTGTGCTGGGCTAGTGATCCCAGTAAGAGGGGCTGCTTTATGTAACGCTGAGGGCTAACCAGTTCAATGACTGCACACAGTGTGGGTACCAGCAGCTCCCTGTGCTCGGCTAGTGATCCCAGGGAAGAGGGGCTGCTTTATGTAACCCTGAGGACTAACCAGTTCAATGACTGCACACAGTGTGGGCACCAGCGGCTCCCTGTGCTCGGCTAGTGATCCCAGGAAGAGGGGCTGCTTTATGTAACGCTGAGGGCAAACCAGTTCAATGACCTCACACAGTGTGGGTACCAGTGGCTCCCTGTGCTGGGCTAGTGATCCCAGGGAAGAGGGGCTGCTTTATGTAACGCCGGGGGCTAACCAGTTCAATGACTGCACTCAGTGTGGGTACCAGCGGCTCCCTGTGCTGGGCTAGTGATCCCAGGAAGAGGGGCTGCTTTATGTAACGCCGGGGGCTAACCAGTTCAATGACTGCACACAGTGTGGGTACCAGCGGCTCCCTGTGCTGGGCTAGTGATCCCAGGAAGAGGGGCTGCTTTATGTAACGCTGAGGGCTAACCAGTTCAATGACTGCACACAGTGTGGGTACCAGCAGCTCCCTGTGCTCGGCTAGTGATCCCAGGGAAGAGGGGCTGCTTTATGTAACCCTGAGGACTAACCAGTTCAATGACCTCACACAGTGTGGGCACCAGCGGCTCCCTGTGCTCGGCTAGTGATCCCAGGAAGAGGGGCTGCTTTATGTAACGCTGAGGGCAAACCAGTTCAATGACCTCACACAGTGTGGGTACCAGTGGCTCCCTGTGCTGGGCTAGTGATCCCAGGGAAGAGGGGCTGCTTTATGTAACGCCGGGGGCTAACCAGTTCAATGACTGCACACAGTGTGGGTACCAGCGGCTCCCTGTGCTGGGCTAGTGATCCCAGGAAGAGGGGCTGCTTTATGTAATGCTAAGGGCTAACCAGTTCAATGACTGCACACAGTGTGGGCACCAGCGGCTCCCTGTGCTGGGCTAGTGATCCCAGGGAAGAGGGGCTGCTTTATGTAACGCCGGGGACTAACCAGTTCAATGACTGCACACAGTGTGGGCACCAGCAGCTCCCTGTGCTGGGCTAGTGATCCCAGGGAAGAGGGGCTGCTTTATGTAACCCTGAGGGCTAACCAGTTCAATGACTGCACACAGTGTGGGCACCAGCGGCTCCCTGTGCTGGGCTAGTGATCCCAGGGAAGAGGGGCTGCTTTATGTAACGCCGAGGGCTAACCAGTTCAATGACCTCACACAGTGTGGGCACCAGCAGCTCCCTGTGCTCGGCTAGTGATCCCAGGAAGAGGGGCTGCTTTATGTAATGCTAAGGGCTAACCAGTTCAATGACTGCACACAGTGTGGGCACCAGCGGCTCCCTGTGCTGGGCTAGTGATCCCAGGGAAGAGGGGCTGCTTTATGTAACGCCGGGGGCTAACCAGTTCAATGACCTCACACAGTGTGGGTACCAGTGGCTCCCTGTGCTGGGCTAGTGATCCCAGTAAGAGGGGCTGCTTTATGTAACCCTGAGGGCTAACCAGTTCAATGACTGCACACAGTGTGGGTACCAGCAGCTCCCTGTGCTCGGCTAGTGATACCAGGAAGAGGGGCTGCTTTATGTAACCCTGAGGGCTAACCAGTTCAATGACCTCACACAGTGTGGGCACCAGCGGCTCCCTGTGCTTGGCTAGTGATCCCAGGAAGAGGGGCTGCTTTATGTAACGCTGAGGGCAAACCAGTTCAATGACCTCACACAGTGTGGGTACCAGTGGCTCCCTGTGCTGGGCTAGTGATCCCAGGGAAGAGGGGCTGCTTTATGTAACGCCGGGGGCTAACCAGTTCAATGACTGCACACAGTGTGGGTACCAGCGGCTCCCTGTGCTGGGCTAGTGATCCCAGGAAGAGGGGCTGCTTTATGTAACGCTGAGGGCAAACCAGTTCAATGACCTCACACAGTGTGGGTACCAGTGGCTCCCTGTGCTGGGCTAGTGATCCCAGGGAAGAGGGGCTGCTTTATGTAACGCCGGGGGCTAACCAGTTCAATGACCTCACACAGTGTGGGTACCAGTGGCTCCCTGTGCTGGGCTAGTGATCCCAGTAAGAGGGGCTGCTTTATGTAACCCTGAGGGCTAACCAGTTCAATGACCTCACACAGTGTGGGCACCAGCGGCTCCCTGTGCTCGGCTAGTGATCCCAGGAAGAGGGGCTGCTTTATGTAACGCTGAGGGCAAACCAGTTCAATGACCTCACACAGTGTGGGCACCAGCGGCTCCCTGTGCTCGGCTAGTGATCCCAGGAAGAGGGGCTGCTTTATGTAACGCTGAGGGCTAACCAGTTCAATGACTGCACACAGTGTGGGTACCAGCAGCTCCCTGTGCTCGGCTAGTGATACCAGGAAGAGGGGCTGCTTTATGTAACCCTGAGGGCTAACCAGTTCAATGACCTCACACAGTGTGGGCACCAGCGGCTCCCTGTGCTCGGCTAGTGATCCCAGGAAGAGGGGCTGCTTTATGTAACGCTGAGGGCAAACCAGTTCAATGACCTCACACAGTGTGGGCACCAGCGGCTCCCTGTGCTCGGCTAGTGATCCCAGTAAGAGGGGCTGCTTTATGTAACGCCGGGGGCTAACCAGTTCAATGACTGCACACAGTGTGGGCACCAGCGGCTCCCTGTGCTGGGCTAGTGATCCCAGGGAAGAGGGGCCTGCTTTATGTAACGCCGGGGGCTAACCAGTTCAATGACTGCACACAGTGTGGGTACCAGTGGCTCCCTGTGCTGGGCTAGTGATCCCAGGAAGAGGGGCTGCTTTATGTAACCCTGAGGGCTAACCAGTTCAATGACTGCACACAGTGTGGGCACCAGCGGCTCCCTGTGCTGGGCTAGTGATCCCAGGGAAGAGGGGCTGCTTTATGTAACGCCGGGGACTAACCAGTTCAATGACTGCACACAGTGTGGGCACCAGCGGCTCCCTGTGCTGGGCTAGTGATCCCAGGGAAGAGGGGCTGCTTTATGTAACGCCGGGGACTAACCAGTTCAATGACTGCACACAGTGTGGGCACCAGCGGCTCCCTGTGCTGGGCTAGTGATCCCAGGGAAGAGGGGCTGCTTTATGTAACCCTGAGGGCTAACCAGTTCAATGACTGCACACAGTGTGGGCACCAGCGGCTCCCTGTGCTGGGCTAGTGATCCCAGGAAGAGGGGCTGCTTTATGTAACGCTGAGGGCAAACCAGTTCAATGACCTCACACAGTGTGGGTACCAGTGGCTCCCTGTGCTGGGCTAGTGATCCCAGGGAAGAGGGGCTGCTTTATGTAACGCCGGGGGCTAACCAGTTCAATGACCTCACACAGTGTGGGTACCAGTGGCTCCCTGTGCTGGGCTAGTGATCCCAGTAAGAGGGGCTGCTTTATGTAACCCTGAGGGCTAACCAGTTCAATGACCTCACACAGTGTGGGCACCAGCGGCTCCCTGTGCTCGGCTAGTGATCCCAGGAAGAGGGGCTGCTTTATGTAACGCTGAGGGCAAACCAGTTCAATGACCTCACACAGTGTGGGCACCAGCGGCTCCCTGTGCTCGGCTAGTGATCCCAGGAAGAGGGGCTGCTTTATGTAACGCTGAGGGCTAACCAGTTCAATGACTGCACACAGTGTGGGTACCAGCAGCTCCCTGTGCTCGGCTAGTGATACCAGGAAGAGGGGCTGCTTTATGTAACCCTGAGGGCTAACCAGTTCAATGACCTCACACAGTGTGGGCACCAGCGGCTCCCTGTGCTCGGCTAGTGATCCCAGGAAGAGGGGCTGCTTTATGTAACGCTGAGGGCAAACCAGTTCAATGACCTCACACAGTGTGGGCACCAGCGGCTCCCTGTGCTCGGCTAGTGATCCCAGTAAGAGGGGCTGCTTTATGTAACGCCGGGGGCTAACCAGTTCAATGACTGCACACAGTGTGGGCACCAGCGGCTCCCTGTGCTGGGCTAGTGATCCCAGGGAAGAGGGGCCTGCTTTATGTAACGCCGGGGGCTAACCAGTTCAATGACTGCACACAGTGTGGGTACCAGTGGCTCCCTGTGCTGGGCTAGTGATCCCAGGAAGAGGGGCTGCTTTATGTAACCCTGAGGGCTAACCAGTTCAATGACTGCACACAGTGTGGGCACCAGCGGCTCCCTGTGCTGGGCTAGTGATCCCAGGGAAGAGGGGCTGCTTTATGTAACGCCGGGGACTAACCAGTTCAATGACTGCACACAGTGTGGGCACCAGCGGCTCCCTGTGCTGGGCTAGTGATCCCAGGGAAGAGGGGCTGCTTTATGTAACGCCGGGGACTAACCAGTTCAATGACTGCACACAGTGTGGGCACCAGCGGCTCCCTGTGCTGGGCTAGTGATCCCAGGGAAGAGGGGCTGCTTTATGTAACCCTGAGGGCTAACCAGTTCAATGACTGCACACAGTGTGGGCACCAGCGGCTCCCTGTGCTGGGCTAGTGATCCCAGGAAGAGGGGCTGCTTTTTGTAACACTGAGGGCTAACCAGTTCAATGACTGCACACAGTGTGGGTACCAGCGGCTCCTTGTGCTGGGCTAGTGATCCCAGGAAGAGGGGCTGCTTTATGTAACCCTGAGGGCTAACCAGTTCAATGACTGCACAGTGTGGGTACCAGCGGCTCCCTGTGCTGGGCTAGTGATCCCAGGAAGAGGGGCTGCTTTATGTAACCCTGAGGGCTAACCAGTTCAATGACTGCACACAGTGTGGGTACCAGCAGCTCCCTGTGCTGGGCTAGTGATCCCAGGGAAGAGGGGCTGCTTTATGTAACCCTGAGGGCTAACCAGTTCAATGACTGCACACAGTGTGGGTACCAGCAGCTCCCTGTGCTGGGCTAGTGATCCCAGGGAAGAGGGGCTGCTTTATGTAACGCCGGGGGCTAACCAGTTCAATGACTGCACAGTGTGGGCACCAGTGGCTCCCTGTGCTGGGCTAGTGATCCCAGTAAGAGGGGCTGCTTTATGTAACCCTGAGGGCTAACCAGTTCAATGACTGCACACAGTGTGGGTACCAGCAGCTCCCTGTGCTCGGCTAGTGATCCCAGGAAGAGGGGCTGCTTTATGTAACCCTGAGGGCTAACCAGTTCAATGACCTCACACAGTGTGGGTACCAGCGGCTCCCTGTGCTCGGCTAGTGATCCCGGGGAAGAGGGGCTGCTTAATGTAACGCCGAGGGCTAACCAGTTCAATGACTGCACACAAGACAAGCTGCCCAACCAACAGGGGGATGACTAAGAAACAATTGCACAGTGGCTCAGTGGTTAGCACTTCTGCCTTACAGCACTGTGGTCATGAGTTCAATTCCCAACCATGGCCTTATCTGTGTGGAGTTTGTATGTTCTCCTCATGGGTTTCCTCCGGATGCTCCGGTTTCCTCCCACACTCCAAAAACATACTTGTAGGTTAATTGACTGCTGACAAATTGACCCTAGTGTGTCTCTGTGTGAGTGTGTGTGTGTGTGTGTGTTAGGGAATTTAGACTGTAAGCTCCAATGGGGCAGCGACTGATGTGAATGAGTTCTCTGTACAGCGCTGCGGAATTAGTGGCGCTATATAAATAAATGGTGATGATGATGAATCATTGGAACAGATCTTGGGGAATTAAAAGAACGTCGCTAATTTGCCTACAGCTCAAACAGATATAAGGAGACTACTACACAACTTGTTCTTGGTTTAGGGATCGGTCAGCAGCTTTGGGAAGGTGGGCAGTGTGCAGCAAGCAACATTCAAACATTGTTAATAGGGAAGACTTTTGGGGGGGGGAGGGGCTATACTTTTTAATATAGGGCACTTTCCTTTTATTAATGTCACACAAAATGTCATCTTCTTAACATTTCTCTCTTTGATTTACTAAACGGGTATCTTTGTTTAGTGTGTCTGTACACAGGGGTGCCGAGAGAGGGAGGGGGGGGGGGGGCAGGTACAAAGTAACGGGGCCCAGGCCTGCTTGTGTTAAGGAAGGAGCCACCAACCTAGAGTTGCCATGCCCCCCTCGGCACCTCTGCAAGGGCCCTTAGAAGTTGCTGTACCGGGGCCCGAAATTTCTCTTGGCGGCCCTGTCTGTGCAAGACAACTTTGCAGCAGCGAGCTCTCACTTTACGTCACTTCTTGGTCCTGGCGTTCGCTCAGCTTGGCTCACGCTCGTCCAATCTAAACACCACCTCAGTTCGAGGACCACTGAACCGGGCACATAACTTATAAAACAGAACTGCTAATAGGATTTGCAGATCTAACCATGAATATTTCAGGAGCTTCTCAGAATGGAAGATATTTCACATTAAATGGTGATCCTGCTGGGAGACATTATCCTAGCAGTAATCCTATTTATCGATCAGCACTGCAGTTAGCCTGCAATGACCGATACCAGAACAATAGGCTGCATTCAGCTGCAGTACAAGGAAGGGAGGAAACTTGTATTCTAGATGGTCCTTTAATTCATGAGAATACTAAATAACTAGGGGTCGCCTTATAGAGAAAAGCAAAAGACCGTTTGGAGAGAAGTAGTAACCATTCAAAAGAAATAAATACAAAATAAACAATAAAACAGCTACATATAAACCTCTAATGGATATGTGTCAACCTACTTCTGAACTTACAGTTAGTGATGCTGATTTTCAGCAAAAAAATAATAATAGAGGTGTTTAAAAACAGAACAACATTATTACAAATAATAATAATAATTATTTTATTCAAATCGAAAATGAAAAAAAATGATATATATCTTAAGCAAACCAATTCATTTTCTTCCTCGGAATCAGACAGACAAAAACGATTATAGTAAAGAGCAGATAATGAGCTAGGTGAAGCATGGCAGGAATTCACTTAGCGAGCAGACTGGTTGTCATGACAACACGGAAGCCGACCGAGGATATAGATCAATTCTCCTTACAGAGTCATCCACAGGCCGCGCTCTGCGCTACGCCGGGGCGCTCGTCAGCCTGCACAGTCATTAGCACAATGATAATTAAATTAAATGATTGTCGCTGTTATATCATTTCTGAAAGGCAGCGGGATGACAAATTTCCCCCCCCCCCCAAATTGTATACAGCAGGGTTTACCAACCATGCTGGGGTCATTCTAGCCCAGGGGTCAGGGAACGTTTTTACTCTCAAATATATTTAGATACGCCGACGTTACCCCCCTTGATTTGAAAGTAAGGAAATCATATATTATTAATTATTGGAATTCAAAATTTGATTGAATCTGTTCAAAATGTCTTTGAAAGCTTCAACTTCAAAACTTCAGGTTTTGGAGAAATGATGTTGCTTCATTTTTGATACGAGAGCATCAATATTGGGGCATTTTGATGTCAGAGCAATTTGGATACAGTCTTCAGCAGCCAATCGATTTCTCTGCTTTGTTTTTATGTTCGCTAGAGTGGAAATTCCTTGTTTGCAAAGTTAGGTTGTTGCAAAAGGCAGCAACTTTTTGACTGCCTCCTCATGTGCAATTATGATGCCTTTGCAGCTGTTGACATCCAAAAATATGACAGATCTGCTTTGTTTTCAAATGCAATACGTGCTTCATTATTGCATCAAAGTTCAAGGAGTGCCTCTGCCAACCCTTGAGGCTCTTCTGGTACAACAGCAATTTCACATTTAAAGGGGTCTACAATCCAACTGACAGCATGTAAATCGGCAGCAATACCCCCAGGAATTTCATTTTTACCCTATTTGGGGTAATTTACCCCTGTTCCCTGACCGCTGCTCTAGCAGGACGTAGTATCAGGAATTGTACAGGGTGTATTTTGTGTATATTGCAAGGTATTCCTGGGACTTGTAGCTGTACGTGATGGGCAGATTTCTACACCACCTCCACGGCGGCAGCAATCAGAGATCTGCCGCCTCTTTCAGTGGACGCTTTGGTGCATTTTATATTGGGTGTACAATGCTATTGACACGATATAATAAAACAACTAAGCCATGTAAAGCCTGTCCCTCATTGCCCTACGTTCTAGAAGAATAAACAAACCTCTTTAGCAGCATTCTAGGAGAAACGAAGGAGGACCGGTTACTAATTTACTACCTATGGCCTTGTGCACCATGTAAAAATATAGATTTCCCCAGTGACCCTGTTCACCTGGGAGAGAGGAATAATTCTAGAGCACGGTTTATGCATTACACTCTGCCTGCGTCTGGGAAGGGGAGTCAGTGTAGAGAGCTAGCTCCTGGGCCCAGCTTCCTCTACATCTCACAGTCCTCCTGCTCTGGAGGCAGCCGGTCCAGGAGATAGTACATAAAGCGTGCGCTGGATTTAATGTCCTTGCCTGAGCCAACAGGAGGGCGGAGTATGTAGCAAAGCAATAAAACGACATCAGAGAAGCCGACGACAGGTCCTCAGTTTAACGTTCTAAACGCGATAGCAGGCGGGATGCCGAGGTAAGTCATGATCCAAAACTATGCACAGTATCGCACAAAGCAAAGGGAGCGTGAAAATTCAGAACGGGGAGGTGCTCTGAGGTAAAAACGGAGCGAAAAATGTGTAGACGCAGAATCCATTGGACACCCATCTTTTACTTGTTTGGTATAGGCCAGTGTTGGCTAACCTGTGACACTCCAGGTGTTGTGAAACTACAAGTCCCAGCATGCTTTGCCAATATATAGCAGCTTATTGCTGGAAGGGCATGCTGGGACTTGTAGTTCCACAACACCTAGAGTGTCACAGGTTAGCCAACACTGGTATAGGACATTCGCTACCTTGACAAAAATAAAGACGCCATCTTTCCCGTGTAATACGTTAGAGTCATCAGTTTCCTATCCCTGGCCCGTCTCAAGTTCCCATGAACATCAGTCACAACATCCGAAGGCCGCGCCAGGGCCCCTCTGACTGAGTTATTTAGAGACGGCCTCCATCTTGTGCACGTCCTGTGGAAAAGCAGATTGCTATCAGATAGACATTACGCTGCAGGATCACCATATGGTCTGTCCGCTGTTTGTACCCTGAGAGCACAGCAGCTGCCTAGGCAGCCATGGCCGGCCCTTGTTTTTCACACACTCGCAGCTAATCAAGCGTGGCATGGGGTGTTTAATGTATACGACACGGTAACCACAGCCTTTCTCCACACATTAACCATTAACGCTGCACTGAAACTTAACCACAATGGGCCGGATTCATTAAGGGATGTAAACGGCGATTATATGCCTCCATTTATCTGGAGTTTGTTTTCATCCGGCTATTTCTTTTGTTTGTGAATTTAACACTGGTGATGTAACCTGTGATATAGAAGGGGGGGGCGGGGTCAGTAATAATAGCGTTCAGCGGAACAACTCACTTCTGCATGGCGTCACATGGCGAGGCTTTTCTCTTCCGCTCCTGGCTAGCAGGGTCGTTTGAACTGTCCCCAAGTCCACTCATTTTGACCTATTTCACACCTGTCGACAGACAAAGACAAAAAAAATAAAAATAAATAATCAGTATCGAAATGGAATGGCTATAAAATTCACACACATTATGAACAACCCCCACCACACAAAAACGCAATGAAAACAACACACCAATCCTATACTACTTGAACATCAACCATCGTTTTCAAACAGCGCTACTGAAAGCGCGGCGGAATATCCGAGGTAACGTTCCACCCAGTGCGGGGAGTAACGCAGCTCATACGCACAGTGCAGGCGGCCATTTTGCGGGCTGGACTATTATTCAGCCTGCCAATTCACTAGAAATGAGTGAGGTACGAGGCACATAGTGGCTTCTGCCTCAGTCATGTCTCGAAGTGGTCAGCTGCATTACCATTGTCCAGACCACAAAATGGCCACCTCCACTGCGTGCAGGTGAGAGGAGTGCTTTAACTTACAATTGGAAATACTTCAAAAACAAGAATAAAGTGTAAGACTTTTAATACAGTCATCACCACAAAAGGTGCTCAAATTTTTTTGGGAGATTTAGCAACTTCAAATCCCAAGGGGTATAATTGCTAAACCTTCTAAAAACTAAAAAGGAACCAATCAGATTCTAGATATCATTTAGATAGTACATTCTAGACGATGGTAGCTAGAATCTGATTGGTTGCTATGGGCAACACCTCCACTATACTTTTTAAAAAGGTTTAGTAAATGTACCCCTAAATTTTCTTATGTTTAAAAAAACAATATAAAAAAAACCAGAACACTTTAAAACACATGCCAGCCAGGCCCTCCATCGGCGGTATCTGGCGAGAAGCAACGAGAACAGATCCTGTATATGTTTATGTTACATAAGACTGATTGCACGGAGCTTGGGCTGACAGGTTGTACCCTTGATCTGCATTCAGATCAAGGAAACCAGATACTATTGAACACTTGGCACGCTATATTCCTAATAGTCAGCATCTGCTGCATTCAGCGCACCTCACCGCCCTTTTACAGAAACAGACAGCGTTCAATGACTAAAAAGGGACTTTTGAAGCCTAGACTCCGCCTACAAACAGCGATGGCAGCCATTTTACCCCCAGCAATGGCAGCCATTTGACATCACTGGTTCCCAGGACAGGCCTGGCCAACCTGCGGCTCTCCAGGCGTAGCGGAACTACAAGGCCCAGCATGCTTTGCCAGTAGAGAGCCAGCCGACAGCTGGCAGGGTATGCTGGGAGTTGTAGTTTCACAACACCTAGTGAGCCAGAGGTTGGCCAGGTCTGTCCAACTGAATGGATAGGCAGTTACTGTCACTTTAATGGCACTATTATTGCATGCAGCTTTGCTTCCCATGTAGGGTAATATGGGTTTTGTGCCAGAGCTCTCGACAAGTAATTCCTTACATTAACTTCATTCCTATCTGACAGCCCCTTGCTGTAAAATCCTATTCTCTAACTATCCCGTGTTTTTATAGGTATTGGTTAAATGGAAACATTAATTTCAGCCGGAGGGGGTTACAAGGTACTCTGGGCACTGGGAGTGATATAGACCCCCCATTCTGTTACTGCACACTGTAAGTTAGGGAAAGCGGTTTCATGGGAGACGTTATAAACCAGTTCCCGCGCTCAGTCCCAGCTAATGGACTGGAATCAATAAGAGTAAATGGTGTGTTTTATTGTCCTGTCTGCTACATGTACCCTAAATTACCTGATTTACATTTTACCATTGACCTAGATGTTGTGTTGAGCAAATGCTCTCCGTCACGTCAACAGGCGTGATGCACATTTTATATGTTATAATTATATAGGCCTATATTATAGTATTTATATATTATAAGCTTATAAAATCACATGTTCATTTACAGCAGATATTCTGACAACAGCAAAATGTTTAGTGTCACTTCTCAAACACAAAGACTGTGCACTAATAAGAATTAAACAAAATGCATATATGAGACAGGTCTGATGGAAGTCTACGGCCCATGATCAATCAGAGCCACAAACCACAAGGGGTTTTTAACTATCGTAGTCACATAATTATCCAATACAGACTGTACCGGCAGGCCCCCGACCTAAAAATGAAGCTGTGACTGCCAGTAACCAGGGGAAAGATATTACTGGCTATCAGATATTTGTATATTGTGCCATTATCTTCCCACTGAGCATGTGCAGAACAAGCAGAGACGCTATCGTTGATGAATGTTACATTGAAACGTATAACGAGTGTCAGAGGGGAGGGGCATCGACAACCACTCGGCTGAGCAGGAAATGAGTGGAGGGTGTCAGAGTCCCATCTTTAATGCCTCTTTTTAATGATCACCCTATATGAAAAGCATAAAACATATACCCAGAAAGAAGTCATGCTAATTCACAGGCCTCATCTCAGAAATCACACTTCATTGTTGTCCCATTCCTTAGAAGACAAGTATAATCTCAGAGAGGAATGGGAGGGGGGACCTTAGATGTCGCATTACCACACAGGGGAACAACATTACAAATGCCTAGAGCTCCAAAATAAAACTGCTAAATCAATAATTATACATATTACATAATTATTACACCATTAGATCCCTTAAAGTGTTCCTGGGATGGTAGGACGTATAGCATATTGCCAACTCTCCCTGAATGTCAGGGAGACTCCCTGAAATAGGGGTGATCTCCCTCACTCCCTGAAGAGTCTGGCATTCTCCCTGATGCTGAGCCAGTACAAGACGTGGTTGGCTTCACCATCTGTGGCATGATGACACAGTTCCGAAATTGTGTCCTATGTCCATGTATTGATGCCTATGGAGGTGGCCATTTTCATGGAGACCAAGATTTAATCAAAGACTGACAGGTAAGACAACATGACTTCAGTAATGGAGACAGAAATGTAAAAGACACTTCAGTCTCTAGAGATTCATTAGCTGCTTTTCTTTAACGCATAGTTCCCTACTCTCCCGTTGGCGTTTACTCAAGCTGTACTATTAATGTTAGGTTTTTCAAAACCGCTCGACAGGCACCACACATTTGGAGTAGGACTGTGAAGGAGAAAGAGCAAACGTCAGGACAGTATTATATCCCACCCTGATTAACGCAGGGTGAAGATGCTCACTTGTTTTTGATGTTTATTATGTAAAACAGAATTAAGGGACCCTCGGCAAGACGTGAGTGACAGATCTCTCTCCCTCGTTAGCCTCGCTGTCACATTCACAGATGCTTCATATCATCTACTCTTCTCTTCATCCGGCAGAGACACCTAACTGAAGTACCAGCCCAGGTGGCTCCAGATTTTTGGGTTATTTTTTTAAAATCTTTTCTATCAAGGATTTGCTTTAATATAAAAAAAAACAAAAAAAAAACGGAACAAATCTTCAATCTTCTGTATGAAGAAAACATAATTTTTTTTAGCTTCATTACAATACAATTAGTTTAAATGGTACATTTGCCCCATCTTTAATTAGCCCCATTCAAGCCATGTCACTAACACGGTCCAGTTATATAAACTGCCCCGCTAGCAGCTTCACTGTATGCTCTAACAATATTTACTTCATTTTTTACTACAGACACAAATGGATTTTAGTCTCGATATTGGCAAATTGGCCACATAACAATGAGCGCGATGCCAGAGAATGACCCGATTGGATTATTTTTTGGACATGCCCACAAATCGAGGGGACAGATGGCAGCCATCGGGCTACGTATATGTGTGGGTGTGCCTACCCGCCACTCAACGCATGGCCCAAGCTTGACACTTTTATTCGAAGACATGAATAGATGCATTTTCTACACAGGATTAATCTAGTTGTCTATTCAACACCAACAAGGTAGTGAGAGAACCTCATTCAAGTGGAGAGATAAAAGCCTTTTATTTCATTGCAGGCTATTGATAACATTACGTAATATCTTAAATACAGCAACACTCCAAGGAGACAAAAGAGCCTTTGTCAAGTGGTTCTCCCATCAACATTAGGCTCAGTGTCAAGACTCAAAATGTTGTTGTGTTGGTCCGTCGGTCATAACTCTTATAGGACCATGACAGTAGGACTATGGTGCAATAACATGTTTTTATTCAGGCTTTTGTGAGGCCTGTTCATGCGGATTATCTCATGGAGACGAGACAACCACACCGATTCTACTGCAAATAATGATATTTTTTTTTTTTAAAAAAAACAAAAAACAAAAACAAAAATATCACAAGGTAACGGTTTCATTAACTAGTATGACAATATCATAATAAAATAAATAAAATGACCTTCTGGTAATCAGGGCAGATGAACCGTACTGGTACCAAAGGGATGTTAGCATCACTGCCAGACACAAAACTGCTGCTTAAATAGATTCTTGCATTTTGCGAGGAGCGTGAGAGATATTGACGCCAGCCTTAAATTGCTGGTACATGCCATTTGCAATGAAGAGGCTGTCAGAGAAATGATACCTCGCTGTGTGATGATCCTGTCACAATGAGGAGATTAATCCGACTGAACTAGCTCCCTCGGCCCCTCGTAGTAAATCAGAATACAAGCCCTAAGAGTGGCTTTTACCAGAAGAGACATTACACAGCCAGTTAGTGATGATTTCTCTGGACAAATTCCAAAGATACAAAGCACTAGGCTGCCTAGGTGTTGTTCCAAGTTCAATAATTGTAGAAATAAACATGTGTGTGAGTGAAGCAGTGATCCAACATATGAAAATGAGATTGTATGTGTATAAAGCAATGTCCATTGCGTGTTTTATACCACACACGTGTAACTCTTAGGGGCAGATTTAGCAAACCTTTTAAAAAGGGAAAAGTGGAGGAGGCGTCCATAGCAACCAATCAGGTTCTAGCTATCATTTTCTAGAATGCACTAAATAAATGATAGCAACCAATCAGTTTGCAGCTTCTATTTAGTACAGTCTAGATAAATGATGGCTACAATCTGATTGGTTGCTATGGGCAACACCTCCACTTTTCCTTTTTTTTAGATGTTTTGATAAATCTACAGCTTAGTAGGTGTGGGTCTAACCATCACTAATAAGGTGCCAATTAGGCCATGTTAGACCTTACGGGCTTCAAATTACAGTGCGTATTGGCCTAAAGACCTCCCATCCCAAATAGAGGCCGGTTAGGACGGACCAATAAAATGCAGTCAGATGATGCTCAGTCCTGCCTGTCCGAGAGCACTAGTGGTGTCACGTTGGATCGGTCTAGCCCATACTTGCCAACTTTTCCTCATTGGCTTCAGGGAGATCCTGGGGGGAGGTGGGCATGCGGGGGGCCGGGGCTTAATGAATCGCAACATTTTGGCCCCACCCCTAAACGGGTGTCACAATTTCGGCCAATTACAGCAGGAAGCTGGGCTACCCGCCACTTATCTATTGCTGGTGCAAGAACCGGGAGGTTGCCCTACTCTCCCGGGAGGTCTCCCAGAAATGCGGGAGTCTCCCAGACATTCCGGGAGAGTAGGCAACTATGCTTTAAAGAAAAGCAGCTAATGAATCTCTAGAGACTGAAGTTTCTTTTACATTTCTGTCTCCAGTACTGAAGTCATGTTGTCTTACCTGTCAGTCTTTGATTACATCTTGGTCTCCATGAAAATGGCCACCTCCATAGGCATCAATACATGGACATAGGACACAATTTCTGAACTGTGTCATCATGCCACAGATGGCGAAGCCAACCACGTCTTGTACTGGCTCAGCATCAGGGAGAATGCCAGACTCTTCAGGGAGTGATGGAGATCACCCCTATTTCAGGGAGTCTCCCTAAAATTCAGGGAGAGTTGGCAAGTATGGTCTAGCCATATAGCCAATTCTTTTTGATTTTCCAACACCACATATGTGTGCGGCCATATCTCACAAAGAGCAGGCTCCAGAGACCATAGAGATGTCCCCCCCCCCCCAAAAAAAAAAAACAGAACACTTTTGGTGCTTTCAGAGCTTGCAAAAAGTGTCTGTCTGTACAGATATTGCATTTACCATATCGATCAATAAACCTCAGTGGTTTCATCCATCCAAGCTATAGTCACAGCTATTGGATTATGAAACTTTATTTAGCTCTTGGTCCACGACGAAAGCTCTTTGATCCAAGAGCAATACAGCTCTGCTGCCCAGATTTAGCCATTAGTCTATTGGTGTACAATGTTCTATCCAGCTCTAATCCTTCACCACAAGTGTAGGCAGCTGATAAAAGTCTTCTGTTTGTGGAGATACTTCTCATCCCCGGAGGTTACCTCCTGTTCATACTTACTGCTCTGCAGGTGAGGTGTATCTCCTCCGCATGTCGTCTCTGGAGCTTTGCAGGGTGTTTGCATAGATTTACCGGGGATTACTCAGCATGCACGGTGCTCTGTATATTTAGGACGCGATTAGTGTGTGCGGGATCTCTGTAACCCAGCAATGAAGGTAAACACAGCAATGCTGTAGACTCAGAATGCAGCAGATTCCTGACAGACAGGAGAAGCAAGTGAGGACATGAAACATAATAAGCAGTCAAGAAGCAGGTCTTAGAAGGAAGCCATCAAAAGTAAAACTTTCCAGAGTTCCAGAAAGTGGGGGACAGTCATACAGAGAAAGGCACATTAATGGGGTATTGTGCCACCTGGTGATGTCTCAGTGGGCGTTGTTAAGGGGCATTGTGAGTGGCCCCTAAATACAACGCACAGCTGTGTGCTGCAAAGTGCGTTTATGGGGTAAGTTATCACTCAACTTTTTATAAACATTTTTACAATGACATTTTTCACTGCAGAATTACGTGTGTGCAGGCTCAATGCCCGAGAGCATTTTAATTGAGATCAATCTTTTTATCTCTACATCATTATTAAACCTCACTAACATTAATTTCCAATCATTTCCACTCAATTTTTGTCAAGTAACAAGGACACTGCTACCCCTCCTCTTTCTGTGTGAGCAATGGCACTGAGCAATGTCACTGGAGACTGGAGAGTGACAAGAACACTGCTACCCCTCCTCTTTCTGTGTGAGCAATGGCACTGAGCAATGTCACTGGAGACTGGAGAGTGACAAGAACACTGCTACCCCTCCTCTTTCTGTGTGAGCAATGGCACTGAGCAATGTCACTGGAGACTGGAGAGTGACAAGAACACTGCTACCCCTCCTCTTTCTGTGTGAGCAATGTCACTGGAGACTGGAGAGTGACAAGAACACTGCCACTCCTGTTTCTGTGTGAGCAATGGCGCTGGATCTCCTGGGGAGGGAGGTACTTATGGAATCCAAAACCCTCAAGATCCGACAACGCAACAATGATGTTTTGCCTCGATTCAGATCCGAGGACGCGCAAAAGTAACGAGCCGGCCCTTTGAGCCTACTCGGATCCCCTAAGGTCGGGTGGGCTCGGTTTTCAGAAAACTCTCTCATCTCTAATTATCAATCCTGCAAGGATTGCGAGGGCCAATCTCTCGGCCCCTCGGGGCAACGCAGGGTGAACACTCAGCGAACTTCTGACACCGCTTACTTTCTAATTGTCAGTATTACAAATTTGTGTCTGTGCCTCTTATGATCTTTAGCACCCATACATTTTTCACAGACTACTATAAGACAAAATGAATCGCCCCGTGTAATTAGTGCGAGTCATATTAATGCAGGACAGGGCAATGCAGTCGGATTATTAAATAGACAGGGTCATTTAAAAGTATTTTTATATTTGATGGATTTTATTGGTCCGGTTACTGGTATGCCCGACGGACGGATTGTTGGACAGTTACTGGTTGGTATGAACCATTCTGTGTCCTGCCATTTGTCGGGGGCACGCAAAATGACAGCCTCCACTGTGTGTAAGCGACAAAGGCACTCTAAGAGGAGTGTGTATCAGGTCACTGCACTCCCTTCTCTTTTAAGCTTTGTCAGTTTACTTCAATGATCTCAGTAATTATATGTTTGATTCATTAAAGCTGGGATACATTTCAAACAGCTCAATCAGGTGAGCAATAAAAAGCTTAACGGTTGATGTTCTCACCTAATAAGTCGTCCCCCCCGTCCCCCCTCCCCCCCTTCTAACATCCCTTCTGAGAAACCTACTATTAAAGGACAGGAAACCAGAGCTTGTATGGTGGAGGAGAATACGATAAGCAGTTCGGCAAGGACCAATGCTCCTCATATCACAGTGAGGATCATTTACCCTTTTGTTAGCAATACATGGGGAACCATTTAACCTGGACGCAACATCATATCTTAAATATAGATCTATATCAGAGTATCCCTTATCCCAAGCATTTGGGAAATCGCATCCCTTTTGGGCTGACAGAACACAACCAAACAACCCGCCCTCAACAGCGGTGTCCTAACCGAAACCAATCCATGGATTTGTGTATTCATGGACTACAACTTGGACCTTTCAGCAAATAGGCCCATCTTATTCACCGGTCATACAGGACACAGGAACACCAGCAACAAGGGGGGAAACAAACAAACAAACAAAAAAAAAAAAGACAAGGTTTCATAAGTGAAGAACATTTTAAGATAATTTAGATATTTATCAAAGGGCTATAAACCCTACGGTCAGAGACAACGGGTGTGTTCACCGCCGATAGTCCTTCACCCTATACGTCACAGGGTGACTGCCTGTGAGCGTACTCTGCAAGCGGAAACCTAGTTAACAAGCAATACCGCCGTAATACTTGTTGTATTGTCGCCATATAAGGATGCCAATAGCAGGAGAAAATGAATGAAGAAATTATTCTTTTAATAAAAAGGTTTTTTTTCAATGTACAATATTTTTTTCTTAATATTTTCAATCTATTTGCAACCATTTAATTTTGGCAAGCAGAACCGAGAGTCCAGGTCCGTGCAAGCCGTCTTGTCTGCACACTGCAGGGGGTAAGTTACTGCACCACAGACCCACTCTCTGTTGTGATTGGTGGCATTGCACGGCAGGGGCGCGACTTCACAACACAAATATCATCACTAAGCCCCGCGTCCGTACAGGATACAGGAGGCTGCCTGCACTTCTGGGAGAACTCTCCGGAATTCAGGAATCTCCCGGACATTCTGGGAAAGTAAGCAAGTATGGTATGAATAATTACAGCAAACCCCAATACTACAAACATTCTGCTATAAAACAGCCACTTACCCCAAGCTCACGCTATCTCTTGTCTAGGTCCTGTCATACTGGTCACGACACCAGATTAGAGACTCTATGTCAATTAGGCCACAACCGATCTTGCCAAAACTACGCCCAGATCCACCGAAATCCCAATCACTCTTGGATAATACCACACCCCTCTGACTACCGCAAATCAGAACTGTTGTCAGGTTTGTCAAACGTGCACTACTGAGCTTGGATAAGGACGGCCTGGGCTGCCTTTGTGTCCTAAGCCCAAGGTTACCTACCCAAACTCCGCATTGTGTTTCTGTAAGTTTCCAAGCAATTCCTATCACATATGTAAAAGATGAAATATGAAGCGAGTGGTCAGGGAGAGAGCGGGCTGGGCAGGAAGGGGTTAAACCGATCCCATCCGTACCACTAAATGTGGAGTGGGAAGAGATGGCCGTGCCTTAGCTGCCTAATGAAGTGGAAAGCAGAGAGGCCGCTGAGAAATACCGGAGAGCGCTGCCCCGTCGTCAAGGCCACTGTTGGGCTCCTTCCCTTTGTACTTCCCGGGGATTGTCTGAGCTGAGGCCGGCTCTGAAATCCCTAACGACGGACCACAAAGGAGAGAAATCTGCATTGCAGCCCTGTGCCCAGTGCCTACACTCCTTCACTCTGCAGACATAAATAAACACAAGCCTCAAATGACCCCACGCTAACAAAAGGCAGCGGAGAGGCCAGAAGACATGAACCTGACCGTGGGAGAAGACCCTGCAGCACTTTATCAATATATAACACACCGGTGATAATAGGAGTATAATCCATACTTGCCAACTCTCCCGGAATGTCTGGGAGACTCCCGAAATTCGGGTCGGTCTCCCGGGAGAGCAGGCAAGGCTCCCGCATTTCACTGGCCAAAATAACACTATCTGCGGTGCATTGCGTCATTTGGGCCAATATGACGTGATCCCGCCCCCTCCTGCGCTCTAGGCACGCCCCTCTCCCAGACTGCACTGCCTGAAAGTAGGCAAGTATGGTATAATCTTCTGACAATTATATCTGTATAACCAGTGAGTTCTGATGTCATCTCTTCAGCGTTCATTAGGGAAACTTGCATATTATAGGGACTCATGCCCCCCTACTGTAAGTTATAAGGGACATTAGAAGTCACCTCAGATTTCTGGGACCTGTTTAAAAGCTTGGGTGACTTCCAATACCCCAATAACTTACAATGGGGTGAACATTATTCCCTATAATACAGGCTCTGATGTCATCACTAATCGGTGAGTTCTGATGTTACCACTTCAGTGTTCATTAGGTTTATTGTATATTATAAGCAATAACGTACACACTACCATAAATTATACTTTAGATGGACGTCAGGCAGCTTTTCCTCATTTGAAAGTCCTTTAACAAGAGGGGGAACCCCTTCATGCTTACCTAGATACAGCTTACATACACGTATATCCAGGATATATTTATAGAATAAAACTACTGCGTGATAGTATATCACATAATGCACCAAAGAAGAGGCGCACTTTGGACTTAGGGTGGGCTTTACTACTTTGTGGGGGGGGGGGGCTTATTAATGTATATTCGTGGTTAGAGATGCTGGAACAAGCCGCTGATCGATTCTCAAACCTGTTCCACCAACAGACACAAAATTTGAAAACTTGCCAAAATTTTGAGAATTGTTGATCGGTTTAAAGAAAAGAAAAATGAGAGTTGAACAGAGTTGTACATGTTTGAGCTTCAACTGATGCATTGAACACAACCTGCATCTTTTGATCACTTTAGGTCAGTTAATCAGCTTTATGAACGACCATCCAGCCAGACTGCGTTCTAGTAATTGACACCTACAGTTGCAGCACGTTATCAATTATAACAGAGTATTCCGTTGTTATTTTTGGCAAGGGAAATACAAGTTTAGTCCGATACTAAATTCTTAAAATATTTTTAATAACTAAACACAAGCCCTCACTAAGAGCCCATAAGCAGGATTCACTGCGCGCTAAGCTTGTATCTGTCAGAAGCATCTACAGGTCACAATTAAGGGACTACTCCTGCTTGAATACAGAGGTTAGAGCATTTTCAGAGTCATCCAAGCTGCAGACATGATCCCAGTCAATCTGTGCAGAGTGGAGGCCAGGAGGACTAAGGAAATTTGTCGTTTACACCCTAAGCTGCTCACACAATGCAATCTAGGACGACGACAGAACAACCGCATAGGTCTCTGTGGAGAGGTTTGTATCAAACGAATGGATCAGCAATGGGTAAAAGTTTTCCATCATCCGGCAAGTCTATGTGCACCGGCACACCTACTCTCTGCAAGAAACACCCTTCATCTGCCCAACACCTTTTATCAGCCAATGCAAACGTCTCCTCTTGATCAAACCACATAATACTTTGTAAACCCCAGCACTTTGCAGGAAATATTTGCTTCCTATATGAATTCTGGCAAGCTTGGTCTAAAAGGACTGCCATGGCTACCAAATTTGTGTTTGGGCATCACTGGAGATCCATGGTGAGGTATACATGGGTTAGTGGCCAACTGACTCATTTGTGATAAATACATCTGAAGTGGATCATTTAGCTAGCGAAACAAAACCAAAAGAGCGCGAGCGGGAAAAGGGAAGCGCATGGGGAGAGAGACAGCACGCGGGGAGATAGCGAGCACGTAGGGAGATAGCAAGCGCGTGGAGTGAGATAGCAAAGGCCTCATAGAGAGAGTTAGCAAGCGCGCTCAGAGAGAGACATAGCAAGGGCCCTCGTAGAGAGAGTTAGCAAGCGCGCTCAGAGAGAGACATAACAAGGGCCTCGGAGAGAGAGTTAGCAAGCGCGCTCAGAGAGACATAGCAAGGGCCCTCGTAGAGAGAGTTAGCAAGCGCGCTCAGAGAGACATAGCAAGGGCCCTCGGAGAGAGAGTTAGAAAGTGCGATCCGAGAGACATAGCAAGGGCCCTCGGAGAGAGAGTTAACAAGCGCGCTCAGAGAGACATAGCAAGAGCCCTCGGAGAAAGAGTTAGCAAGCGCGCTCAGAGAGAGACATAGCAAGGGCCCTCGTAGAGAGAGTTAGCAAGCGCGCTCAGAGAGAGACATAGCAAGGGCCCTCGTAGAGAGAGTTAGCAAGCGCGCTCAGAGAGACATAGCAAGGGCCCTCGGAGAGAGAGTTAGAAAGTGCGATCCGAGAGACATAGCAAGGGCCCTCGGAGAGAGAGTTAACAAGCGCGCTCAGAGAGACATAGCAAGAGCCCTCGGAGAGAGAGTTAGCAAGCGCGCTCAGAGAGAGACATAGCAAGGGCCCTCGGAGAGAGAGTTAGCAAGTGCGCTCAGAGAGACATAGCAAGGGCCCTCGGAGAGAGAGTAAGCAAGCGCGCTCAGAGAGAGACATAGCAATGGCGCTAGTAGAGAGAGTTAGCAAGCGCGCTCAGAGAGAGACATAGCAAGGGCCCTAGTAGAGAGAGTTAGCAAGCGTGCTCAGAGAGATACATAGCAAGGGTCCTCGTAGAGAGAGTTAGCAAGCGTGCTCAGAGAGATACATAGCAAGGGCCCTCGGAGAGAGAGTTAGCAAGCGCGCTCAGAGAGATACATAGCAAGGGTCCTCGTAGAGAGAGTTAGCAAGCGCGCTCAGAGAGATACATAGCAAGGGTCCTCCTAGAGAGAGTTAGCAAGTGCGCTCAGAGAGAGACATAGCAAGTGCCCTCGTAGAGAGAGTTAGCAAGCGAGCTCAGAGAGATACATAGCAAGGGCCCTAGTAGAGAGAGTTAGCAAGCGCGCTCAGAGAGATACATAGCAAGGGCCCTCGGAGAGAGAGTTAGCAAGCGCGCTCAGAGAGATACATAGCAAGGGCCCTCGTAGAGAGAGTTAGCAAGCGAGCTCAGAGAGAGACATAGCAAGGGTCCTCGTAGAGAGTTAGCAAGCGCGCTCAAAGAGAGAGATAGCAAGGGTCCTCGTAGAGAGAGTTAGCAAGCGCGCTCATAGAGATACATAGCAAGGGTCCTCGTAGAGAGAGTTAGCAAGCAAGCTCAGAGAGAGACATAGCAAGGGCCCTCGTAGAGAGAGTTAGCAAGCGCGCTCAAAGAGATACATAGCAAGGGCCCTCGTAGAGAGAGTTAGCAAGCGCGCTCGGAGAGATACATAGCAAGGGCCCTCGGAGAGAGAGTTAGCAAGCGCGCTCAGAGAGACATAGCAAGGGCCCTCGGAGAGAGAGTTAGAAAGTGCGATCCGAGAGACATAGCAAGGGCCCTCGGAGAGAGAGTTAGCAAGCGCGCTCAGAGAGACATAGCAAGGGCCCTCGGAGAGAGAGTTAGAAAGTGCGATCCGAGAGACATAGCAAGGGCCCTCGGAGAGAGAGTTAGCAAGCGCGCTCAGAGAGACATAGCAAGAGCCCTCGGAGAGAGAGTTAGCAAGCGCGCTCAGAGAGAGACATAGCAAGGGCCCTCGGAGAGAGAGTTAGCAAGTGCGCTCAGAGAGACATAGCAAGGGTCCTCGGAGAGAGAGTTAGCAAGCGCGCTCAGAGAGACATAGCAAGGGCCCTCGGAGAGAGAGTTAGCAAGCGCGCTCAGAGAGAGACATAGCAAGGGTCCTCGTAGAGAGAGTTAGCAAGCGCGCTCAGAGAGAGACATAGCAATGGCCCTAGTAGAGAGAGTTAGCAAGCGCGCTCAGAGAGAGACATAGCAAGGGCCCTAGTAGAGAGAGTTAGCAAGCGCGCTCAGAGAAATACATAGCAAGGGCCCTCGGAGAGAGAGTTAGCAAGCGCACTCAGAGAGATACATAGCAAGGGTCCTCGTAGAGAGAGTTAGCAAGCGCGCTCAGAGAGATACATAGCAAGGGTCCTCCTAGAGAGAGTTAGCAAGTGCGCTCAGAGAGAGACATAGCAAGTGCCCTCGTAGAGAGAGTTAGCAAGCGAGCTCAGAGAGATACATAGCAAGGGCCCTAGTAGAGAGAGTTAGCAAGCGCGCTTAGAGAGATACATAGCAAGGGTCCTCGTAGAGAGAGTTAGCAAGTGCGCTCAGAGAGATACATAGCAAGGGCCCTCGGAGAGAGAGTTAGCAAGCGCGCTCAGAGAGATACATAGCAAGGGTCCTCGTAGAGAGTTAGCAAGCGCGCTCAAAGAGAGAGATAGCAAGGGTCCTCGTAGAGAGAGTTAGCAAGCGCGCTCATAGAGATACATAGCAAGGGTCCTCGTAGAGAGAGTTAGCAAGCAAGCTCAGAGAGAGACATAGCAAGGGTCCTCGTAGAGAGTTAGCAAGCGCGCTCAAAGAGAGAGATAGCAAGGGTCCTCGTAGAGAGAGTTAGCAAGCGCGCTCATAGAGATACATAGCAAGGGTCCTCGTAGAGAGAGTTAGCAAGCGAGCTCAGAGAGAGACATAGCAAGGGTCCTCGTAGAGAGTTAGCAAGCGCGCTCAAAGAGAGAGATAGCAAGGGTCCTCGTAGAGAGAGTTAGCAAGCGCGCTCATAGAGATACATAGCAAGGGTCCTCGTAGAGAGAGTTAGCAAGCAAGCTCAGAGAGAGACATAGCAAGGGCCGTCGTAGAGAGAGTTAGCAAGCGCGCTCAGAGAGATACATAGCAAGGGTCCTCGTAGAGAGTTAGCAAGCGCGCTCAGAGAGATACATAGCAAGGGCCCTCAGAGAGAGAGTTAGCAAGCGCGCTCAGAGAGAGACATAGCAAGGGTCCTCGTAGAGAGAGTTAGCAAGCGCGCTCAGAGAGATACATAGCAAGGGTCCTCGTAGAGAGAGTTAGCAAGCGCGCTCAGAGAGAGACATAGCAAGGGCCCTCGTAGAGAGAGTTAGCAAGCGCGCTCAGAGAGATACATAGCAAGGGTCCTCGTAGAGAGAGTTAGCAAGCGCGCTCAGAGAGAGACATACCAAGGGTCCTCGTAGAGAGAGTTAGCAAGCGCGCTCAGAGAGATACATAACAAGGGCCCTCGGAGAGAGAGTTAGCAAGCGCGCTCAGAGAGATACATAGCAAGGGCCCTCGGAGAGAGAGTTAGCAAGCGCGCTCAGAGAGAGATATAGCAAGGGCCCTCGGAGAGAGAGTTAGCAAGCGCGCTCAGAGCAAGGGCCCTTGGAGAGAGAGTTAGCAAGCGCGCTCAGAGCAAGGGCCCTCGGAGAGAGAGTTAGCAAGCGTGCTCAGAGAGAGATATAGCAAGGGCCCTCGGAGAGAGAGTTATCAAGCGCGCTCAGAGATGGGAAAAAGAGAAAGTAAAAGGGAATAAGAGGGGATGACTGTGTCCTTGAACACAGAAACACATCTTAACAAGTTAATAGGACAAGCATCTTTATCACTTCACTTCCAGCATACGGAGTACATGCTCTGTGCCCCAATACATTTGTAGCTGAAATCTTAAAGGACAGAAACCATAGAAACCGCTATTACCCCTCAGACCATGTAAAGTTCCCCAGTAAAGGAATCATTAGTGGTTTATCCAAGTGCTGGGTAACATAATGGAGGGGGGGGGGGGGGGGGGTGGGACACTATCATCATCATCATCAATTATTTATATAGCGCCAGCAAATTCCATAGCGCTTTACAATTGGGAACAAACATTAATAAGACAATACTGGGTAATACATACAGACAGAGAGGTAAGAGAACCCTGCTCGCAAGCTTACAATCTATAGGACAATGGGAGTTAGAAACACAAGGGCATGTGCTACATCACTAGCCCCGTTCAATGGCACACCAGAGTAAATGAGACCATGAGGCTAGATCTGATAAGGGGTAACACATTGTAGTAATTCAGTATGCAGTGTCTTCCTGAAGTTACTGTCTGGAAACAATTTCAAATTACTGGTGGGATCTTGGTTAACACTGCTAAGTTCACCTGTTGACTACACAGCAGAGACGGCCAGTCCTGATTGGAGGGGACTGTCCCGCCATCCCATGCTCAGCTCATTTGTCCCCACTCGCAGGAAGTTGGGCGGTTATCCTGGTGAGTGGGTGCCATAGGCAAAATGAGGCAATTGTAGGGTGATTTTAGGGGAAAAGAAAGGCGTTGGGAGCAGTCTAGCACTTCAGAAGCGCTAAACATGTTCCTAGTGGGCGGAGTCATGACCATTGAGATGTAGCCATGCCCCTTAATGTGACTGTCACGCCTCCTTTCAGAGGAGTCGTTGCCGTTTCCTGATTTGCATATTTCCAATCACGGGGACACGTGAGTGGACAATGGTAAATATTCCCAAACCAAACTTTGAGGTCACGGCTTCAACTTCAGTTTCCACGGTAACCTTAGAATAGAAAGGAATTTATTAGTTCTCTGCAATATTTCCCCTCAGGCACAGTCCAGGTAACCCCCCGGTTTACACTCCTCTCTCGTTAATTATATTGTGGCTGGATGTTTTTAGCTGTAGATGGTTCTGTTTTTAGCTGTAGATGGTTCTGTTTTTAGCTGTAGATGGTTCTGTTTTTAGCTGTAGATGGTTCATGTGTTACAAATGTTATGTACTGACAATTTCTCTTCCTAATGGACCATTCTTTTGGCTAAGTTTGTTATAATGCTTACTCACCCGCAATGAAAATAAAGAATTAAAAAAAAAAAAAATTATATTGTGGCTGGAACAGGAGCCATAAAATATATATAATTTTATACTTGTTATGTTGACAGGTGGGAGAATCAGGGCAAAGTCACATCTGTGACGTTGCCCTAAGTATTTTCAGTCCACATAGTTCCTGGAAAGTAGTTTTAAAGGAAGATATACCTAAACTATGCAATATAAAAAGGAAACTTGTAACTCCCATGTGTGTACATAATATATATAAACACTTACACAATTCTATTATGATTCGTCTTGATTTATAAATCACCAACATATTACGCAGCGTTGTACATTGAGGGGGTCATGATACAGGTAAGTAACGTACAATAACATAAACTAAAAGGTAAAAAGATGGTCCTGCAAAAGTGAATTTCTTACCACCTAGTAATCTATGGGGCCGACTCAATTCGGCCAATTGTAAAGCGCTACGGAATTTGCTGGCGCTATATAAATAAATGGTGTTGATGATGAAGGTATTCTAGGAATAACGTGTCGCTGATAGTATTACCGGTAAGACAGTCATTTTCACGCAGATATTTGCAAATATCAGCAATAAAATTACCGTACTAACGGTAATAGTGCGCAGGTCACGTTATTACTAGAATAACACAGCCGAACTGAATTCTTCCCTTTATGTAATAGATCTCAGACCATGAAAGGAGATACTTTACTTTGTAGGTCACCTGGTTATATATCGCACTGTAAGCTATTGTTCTCTCTCAGTCAGTGTAGACTATATAATGCTTCCTGCAGTGTCTGTACAATTCTGATGGCGAGTTGCACCATTATAGACACTAACTATCGCTAAACGCATAATTTCTGGTTTCATAAAAAAACAGCCGGTCTGTTTGGGAGCATCAGGACAGGCAGAAAATCATCAGCTTTTTATATAGCGCCACTAATTCTGCAGCGCTGTACAGAGAACTCACTCACATCAGTCCCTGCCCCATTGGAGCTTACAGTCTAAATTCCCTAACATACACACACACAGACATAGAGAGAGAGAGACTAGGGTCAATTTTGATAGCAGACAAATAACCTACTAGTATGCTTTTTGGAATGTGGGAGGAAACCAGAGCACCCAGAGGAAACCCATGCAAACACAGGGAGAACATACAGATAAGGTCATGGTTGGGAACTGAACTCATGACCCCAGTGCTGTGGGGCAGAAGTGCTAACCACTGAGCCACCGTGCTGCAGGTGGACAATAGATCGGACGATACTTAAGATTTTGCAGTTCTGTTTCTCTTGCTAACATGGGAGTATTCCTTAGCTGGAGTCCCGGAGGAGCTCAACACCAGAATCTGGGGGAGCGTGAATATACCGTGACAGAGAGACGGTTACTCTCCCTTGTATTAGGTGTATGTATTGTGCCTGTTTCTCCAACATGCGTAGGTTATTTTTGCTTATTTTGTATAAGTCTTGCCTAATTGAGGGCACTCATAGGACTATGATGTAAGATTAATCAGTCAAATGAAAGTAAACCGGATTGCAGGGCAAATGCACACAACCACCATTATAATAAATAACAAACACACAAAAACAACAGACATCCTACATCCCCCGGAATCGGCGTGAGAAAGCGTCTACAGCTGCAGGAATTCCAGCTATCATTTATCTCATACATTGTAGATATTGATAGAATCTGATTGGTTGCTATGGGCAAAACCCCCATTTTTCTGGTTTGGAAGGTTGGTTAAATCTACTCCTACATCTCGCAATACATGTGAGCGGCTGGTTCTAGCAAGAGGATTGGCTACACAACACAATACAATGTTTGGGAATGGATCATGACAACTCAAGAGAGTATAAATGGATCTTGTTACATTATCTCATTAGGGAGAAATAAGCTATTAATAAAACAAAGGGTTTATTACTCCGATTACCAATAACATATGATAAAATAAATGCTGTATAATTACATTCCTACTGTTGGCGTGCAGGTAGCACACTATGCCGTAGCATGATGCCATCACCGCGTTCAGTCTTGGTGATGGACACTGTTGTGTAGTATCATCCCGTCAAGGGGGTGGTGGGTGTCTCAAAACAGCCAACCCAATTTCTAAAATCATGGAGATGGTTCAAGAAGGTCATTCATTTTCATACATGACCCCAAATCACATCCAGAAGAAAGGATCATACCAATGAATATTTTAGTTTATATTATTCTGTTTTTTAAATAATATTTCTATTCTTACCTATTTTACTTGGCGCTCCTATTGGTTTAGTGGTCTGGTCTTTTAATATTGAGGGGTTTGGCAATTGCCTCTTGTAACGAGCAGACTGGTTACATCTAAGGATACAGTCTAATTTTAAGAATCAGTAGCACCTAGGAATATTTTCTTTGTTGGTATACCACAGTTTACAATCCCTAATAACCTACAGGCCTTTGTATCTCATGTTCTAATGAAGAAACCAAGCCAGCAGGTTTACAGCTATCGTTAGGAATTTTCATACCAAACCCCAAGGGTCCCGGACGAGGGCTCATTTGTTTGATAAACATCCGAACAAACAGCATGGCCCTGATGAACGTGATCGAAGGATAGTCCTAGAGGACATACACAGCTAGTTCTCTAATTAACCTGCAGATCGTTGTTATCTAGACAACACTCTTGAGACCAGAGCAGAAGTAATGAGGACACCAAGTCTCATAGCTACTACGTGCAGACCAGAAGAAACTCTGGGGTAACAAGGAGGAGTCTACCTCTACTGATCGAGATAAAGACCCCAACAAGCAAAAAACACACTGAAACCAAACAGCTGCCCCCCAGGGAAGAGTTATAGTAATGGGAAACTCAACGAACTGAAATCATCCTGGTTTGAAGGATTTGTCTTTCTTTAGAAAGACAAAAGCCTACGAACGTGTACTCATCACATAAGCTGGGTACACAATACAGGGTTTTTGTCCAACAATTGGCTCAACCAGCCGACATACGACCACTCGTTCAAAAATCGGGTGAGTGCGTGTAGTGACAGGATGGTCGAAAGTCTGCCCAAATGGACAATTGTCGCCTCATTTGGTTGGTCGTACCGTTCAATTGTTTCCGACCAATCACCTAACGATCATGTAGTGTGTATGCACTCATGCTGACGATCTCCATAGAGTTTACAGAGTCGGCCTCTTATCAGCCGATGCTAGCGATGAATGTCCTGGTGAATAAATGTAGAGAGAGTGTTGTAGAAGGAATAATTCATTTGTTTGTTCTGAGACAGAATATTTCGTTTCAGAGTCACAGAAGCTAACGGAATTCGTTAGGACATGTGGATAGCTATAACAAGGCGTTTTAATCAGTGTGACAATGTGACAGTAGTGAATGAATGAATATTGTGCTGTCATTCTCCGGACTAGAGGACCAGACAAAGGACCAGATGAAGAGCACAGATCTGAAGGTAAAATCGTGTCAGTGTGTATGGATGAATCGTCAGACTGATCTGACCTTCAGTCGTACGTACAATCGTTTGAGATAGCAGGTCGGTCTGAACATTTCTTCAGTCTGTACCCAGCTTTACACACAGTGGGGCGGCTATATTCTGAGACTAACTAATATTCCTGAGAATGCAGCCTGGCAATTCACAAGGAACCAGCGGTGCCATGCATCGGACTAGAGACAGTGAAATTTCCAAAGCAGTTCTGCCAATATTCACCTTGTGCCGGGAAATTTTGCACTTCGGACCAGCAGAATTTGACTAAGTGTTCACAGAACCAACTACCCACACCACACCACAGAGCACAATGACCGTAATCCTCCCAGCTCTACGAATAAGACTATAAGGGAGAGATTCAATTTGGTGCAATGTTCAGCTGTGCCTATTGGCAGCCATTATGGTAGGAATCTCTGCTCATTTTCCTGGGCATCTCTATGGTGTGCGAGAAAAAATATGCAGAGATTCCTGTAAAATCTCAGATGCGATGCGTCTCAGTGGACGTTCTGGAGACACTCTGCACCCAACTGAATATTCCCCTAGATGACAAACAAGACAAATCTACAAATACAGTGCGGAGTGCAATCACTTGAAGTTCAGCTACAATTCCACTCGGCTGGAACTCGGATGAACCCCCGTCACCTGCCCCCTCCACGGACTCTGGATCTGATCGTATAAACCGCAAATAGCAGATTCCGGCAATTCTGCCAAGGTGCAGTTTGGCAAACAGGTAACTGCAGGGTCTGAGCACTAAGAAACAAGTTACCGAAGGTCACATTAAAAGTGTGTAATTTATGGCAAGGACACAAGCTGGGTGGTGGTTTCTGAGTATCTGCTTATATGGACTATTCCTTATAGTCCACCCCAAGGGAGGTATTCAATTGTCAGCAAGTTGTTTTTTTTGACCGTGTTAAGTCATTTTAACAATGTTTTTTTTTTTATCATTTTCGAGCACGTTAACTTTACCCGCAATTCAATTCCATTTTTAACGCTCAGTTTTTTTTCATGAAACGGTCCTCTCACGCTCCAGTAGAAGGTCTATTGAAAGTATAGGGTGTGCGAGAGGCAGCCGCGTTAAAAGCTATTCAATTGTTTTTTAGCGCGGAGCCTTAAACAGGAAAATATGCTGTTTTATCTCGCGGTTCTGATAAAAATAAAAAACCTAAGAAAACTATTTGAAATCATGTAATAATGTGAAAAAAAAAATACAAAAAAAGTTAAATCTATGTTCATCACTAATGCCTAACAAGTAAAAGTTGATTTTCTTGTGAAAAAATAATGAAATAAAAAAAAACATAAAAATAAAAATCACTAATTAATTATATTTATGTATGTTTTTGGTACAAATATGAATGTAGTAATGTGTTTTGACATGGTACAGATGATTCTATGTTAAAAAAATAGTTCAATAAAAAAATATGCTAAAGAAAGTACTGTAATGTAGATATTAACAATGTGTAATGTAATGTATGAAAATGTATGCAAAACCTTTTTTTGTGTTATACATGACCGCGTTAAAACTCCCCTTCACTCCCCTAAAAACTCACAAACACAATGTTTAATGCGTGGGGGCGGAGTTCCCTCTTTTTCAATTGAATTGCCCGAGTTTTCGCGCTGCGCTAACTAAAACCGGTCGCTATTGCAGCTAAAAAAAACAAAAAACTCCTGCGGGTTTTTAACGCCATGGGGAAGAAAAAAAAAAATCGGATAATTGAATAATGAGTCCCCCCACCATGCAAGTTTGTTATACTGGCCACTCAGGACAGTCCATCACTTGGCCTGAGTGACAGGATCCTTTTCCAATTTCACAACACAAATGGGAGACCAAATTGGACAAATCTGGACGTTCGATACTAAAGGCGACAGACTTCTCAGACACATCTGAAAATTGACCAATCGATTGCCCTCAGATCGTTTTTGGGCATCAACTTTGCTTTGGCAACACAAATGAGGAAAACTTCTGATGTCAGAGCCGGTATCTCTTTCTGTGCTCCCAACAAAATCCCTTCTGACCTAATCAGATCCTCCCTTCAAACTCACCAGCTTGTTGGAACGTTTTTGATTTGGCCGTTTACTCTGATGCTTCTTGATTTGTGATCTACATATAATCAATGTAATGTAAACATCTGAGAATGGCCTTGAGGTTCAACATAGCAAAAAGGACCCTTACTGTATAGCCAACAAGAAAATTAAGGAACATTGTGCATACCTAGAAATTATGCAGGAAGGGACATATGAGATTTTAAAATAGTTGTTTTTAGAGCAAATTACATTATGAAATATACTCCTGTACCCAATCTGTTATATCCTGCACAGTAGGCTCAATTTTCAACTATACTTAGAACAGAAAATTATCTCTCTCTCTATCTCGGTTTCTGGTTTAGATCATAATGAAGTGACGGCGAAATGCGTGGAGGTCGCAGTGGAAGAGGTCACACGTGTTTAGGATTCTGGTACCGGTAACATTCACCAGTGTCGGCCTGCTGGTGATCGGCTTTCATGAGACAGAATATCTCCTGTCGGAGTATGTTTTTTCTTTAAGCCTTTGATTTTATCATCCAAAATTAAGAACATCTGTAAAACAGCCTGTCCTGAAGAGGAAAGAAAATTATATCGAAGGATGAGGTAGTGGAAAAAAAACCCCAAAAAACAACTAACTAGATCTTACACAACGTTTCATGAAAAGGGTCAATGTTAGTCTATTGATTAGGTCACTTTCCAGCTACTAACATCCCAATCTTCACAAATAAAGTACCCATCACCTAACAGTGGCAGATCCAGAGGGGGGCGGTTGGGCTAAAATCAAAAACCCATCAGTCGTATGAAATTACCAAAGATTGCTACATATTTCTCAACAGATATCGCTGGGTTTTCACTAACAGGGTTTTATTACTATTTTTGGAAGATAAATACGTTTCAGAGTCATCGCTTGACAAGGGCTACAGAAGTCAGACCGTCGAAAACATTATTTCTATAGAGCGCAACTGAAACGTGTGTAGGAGAGAAAAAGAACATCATCAAATCTAAATTGCAACAATTGTTTAGATTTATTTTTACATAAAATATACTTAAAAACAAATTAGACCATAACACTCCTTTGTAATAAAGGTCTTCAGTTTGTTAGAAGTTTATTATCTTATTCATTTTTGTAAATGTTCAGCAAAATATGGAATAATAAAAATAAAATAAATTAATATTCTCAAAATAACAAAACCAGGCTCTTGGAGCCCAACAGAGTCCTATTATAATAGAATAAACCATTGTTTCTCCTCTTAGAACAGGCACTATGTGAGCACTACAGCCAGCAGTGTGTGTTAGTCCACTGACCACCAGTCTGACCAGTCCTGGTTATTGTGGGTAATATTCTCCAACATTTTGCTATATTTATTGCACATCTTCTACCCAGCTACGTCTTAATGCCACCTGGCTGGCAAAAGTTTCTGGGGTGAACACTGAACAACAATACATATTGTTGGACACTGAGAAACATGTAATCTCACATATGAACTTATTTACAACCTTAGCCAAATATATATACAATAAAAATATACTTAAATAGTCCAAACATTCCGATTGTACAGTTACATACTTGGGCCATGTGTGCGCTGGAACTGTAAGGGACAGCTGTTCGTGTTAAACAATGTAATTATGGATCCGCGCAGATGGATAATACAGGTCTAGCACCTGAATGGCGGCATACAATCTGATCTAGGCACACTTTACAGCCCATTACACAACACAATAGACATACACAATAATCACAGATCAAACAGAACAGCTAGAGCTGAAGAAAACTGATCAAGCTACATTTTTTGTGTGCAAGAATGAACTTTTGAATTGGTTCAGTGATTGAGGGGGTTAAAAAAAAAACAAAAGTCTTGATTGAATATATCATTAAACCCTTTCAGTATGTTGGCTCGTTAATTCATTATCACCTGTGAATATTAACTTACCAAACGTCCCAATATTCCTGATTGGAAAATCAGGACTCATTAGGCCATGCCTCCAATCCCCTTAAACCACACCCATTTCACACAATACCACACCCCTTTTGACAGATAGAACAATATAATGGACGGGTAATTCTATTTAAAGTAGAGATGGGCGGGTCCGGTTCCCGAGAACCGAACCCACACGAACTTTGGGTATCCAAGTACCGAGCTGAGGAGCTCCGAAATCGAGGTCGAACGTCATTGTGACGTCCTCGGATCTCGGGGCTCGGTTCTCGCGATACTTGAAGATTATAAATACACGTCTCCACAGCAATCCATCGCCATTTGACAGAGGGAGAGAGCAGGGTGTAGTCACAGGCTGATTAGAGCAGGGACAGAGAATCCAATATTCTTCTTGCAATTGCTCTAACAAAAATCGCTATAGAAGAGAGAAGGATAGAGGTTTATAATTTTGTTTTAATATTTGGCACTCCCCAGTGCTTTTGGGGTGTCCCCCATAATTGTGCATAAATATTTCTGGCTGTCAAAAGTCATATCTGTCAGTAGTATCTACCAAATAATTTATCAATGTATCACCACCCTCACGGATCCTACCTCTCCTTCTTGTAAAGGGGGCGTGGTGTCGTAAAACGCATCCCTTGGGCACAGCTACGCAGCGCGATGGTGCCACTGCGCCATTTTGCTGCAGGGGGGTAGAGAAAGTAATTTTGCCTTAAATGGTGTCATTACCGCTCCCGTCCACATCACTAGGAAGTAACCGGGATGTGGGAGAAATGCCTGCTCTCCCAGGGGTCCGGGAGACTACCCGAATTTCGGGAGTCTCTCCGGGAAAGTAGGCAAACATGACATGGATCTCGTTGTCAGTCATCGCCCTTTGGAGTTAAGTATTGGTCTGCCATCTCTAATTCTTATGGTATGGTAGACCATTCTCAAAATGGGTCACATGACACAAATGGGTGTGCCCTTTTGAGTACACATGGACAGACAGATGGATGGGTAGCAGGGTGGCTTAGTGGTTAGCACTTCTGCTTCACAGCACTGGGGTCACAAGTTCGATTCCTGACAATGGACTTATCTGTGTGGAGTTTGTATGTTCTCCTTGTGTTTGTGTGGGTTTCCTCCTGGTGCTCCGGTTTCCTCCCACACTTCAAAAACATACTAGTAGGTTAATTGGCTACTATCAAAATTGACCCTAGTCTCTCTTTCTGTCTGTGTGTGTGTGTGTGTCTGTGTGTGTTAGAGAATTTAGACTGTAAGTTCCAATAGGGCAGGGACTGATGTGAGTGAGTTCTCTGTACAGCGCTGCGGAATTAGTGGCGCTATATAAATAGCTTCTGCTGCTGCTGATATATGAGCACAATACGTGACTCTTGCTGAAGAACGGTTCCATCTTCGGGCGCAACTTATTTTGTAAGAATACAATATCTTTCACATTGCGAAACAAACGGCAAAATACTTCTGAAGAATAAAAAACAACCAGTTTACATATTAGGGAACTCAAACCCTCGTTACTATTTCTCTTAATAGCAACAGTCACAAAGGGATGCCACAGAAACCTCAAGAGACCGTACAGACGTTAATTACTATGTTTATATCAACACATAATGAGGGTCTGAGAGGGGAATACATGTAATGTCGTATTGTGGCGCGCAGCGGTGGATTTAAGGATCTATAAAGGTTTTTTTTTCACTGTGTAATTTAATTCTCTTGGCGCAGGGGGAAGCCTGACATGTTCCATTTGTTTGACTTGACATTTTTGTCATTTGTAGGTTTTGAAATAAAAAAACGACCATAATTTCAGCAGAAGAGCTGAGAGTTGTTGGGGGAATGCAAGATCGATACAGATACAGAGGACATGAAAGAGGAGGCGTGAGGGGCAAAATATATTCTAGATATAAACAACATGTTTACGCAAGGAAAACAGTGGGGTACAATTACAGTCAGTAGATTTACTGCCAGAATAAGTTAGTTGTGTCCATCCATTAAAAAAAATAAACTAAAAGAATAAGGGGTAGATTCAATAAACCTTCTAAAAAAGAAAAGTGGACATGTTGCCCATAGCAACCAATCGGATTAGAGCTAATATGTTCTAGAATGTACTAAATGGCTAGAATCTGATTGGTTGCTATAGGCAACACCTCCACTTTTCCTTTTTAGAATGTTTAGTAAATCTATCCCAAAGTCTCATTAAAATATTATGTACAGTAGACATTAATATCCTGATAAATGTATTATTTTTTTTGCTGGGGAGGGCTTGTAATTAATCTCTATATTAACATGTGACAATAACTGATTTTTTTTCCTGTGCATTCTTTTGGGACTTTATATTTATATTATACATAAGTATCGGACACATCCTGCTGCGTACAACAGAGCAGAGCGGACCTAGACCCGTATTCATCAGGAGACGTTTCTTCAAAGTCGCTCCTATTTGAATACGGACGAGCGTATCCCAAATTACGTGCGTTAAAAAAAAAAAATAAAAATTATGTTCATTTTTAATCAGGCCCAGCGTCTGAAGTGATTACAGATCAGATGCTGTGTAATAATGGGCCGGATAATATACATGAAATAACTGCAGAATGTATACTTCACCCACTTCTAAGACCAGAAACATAAATCTGCGCTATGACACTGGCAGAGGTAATGTTTCTAAATGGCACTTTTAACTAAGGCGTTATCGAAATATATCCACATTGCTCTTTTTCACATGTGTGCAGCAGGTGGGAGGAGTTTCTCTTACTGAGCAGGCAGTGAGTGGCTGACAGCTCAACAGACTTGTTCTGCAAAAATTAAACTGTGTGGATTGGTTGATTCTCACACAGGTGCAGGGCCAGTGATGTCACAGCAGCTCTAATGAGAGCAGTCTTAGGATCTGCATTAGATGCTATTTGGATATGGTCCTAAAGCTCTGGGAGGAGCTTCAGCTGTCTGTAATGTAGTGGGAAGGAGGTAATATGTATTAATAAACTGGAGAAGATAGATACTAGACTATAAAACTAATAAACAAAGATTGCAGCAAGAAAGTTAGCTTATTTAAAAATAAAAAAATAAAATATAAAATATAAAAAAAGTTTACCAACTTTTTATTTGGGGTAGAGCATGTCCTATATTAGTAGGACACGTGTCCTACTAAACAATGGGAGCTGAGCAGTGAACGCAGCCCCTGATTGGATGGATTCAGTCCCTGTCCGACCATGTGACCCATTCACTTTACTCGTCCCCTCCTGGCAAATTCAATTCTTTAATACTTATCAGTTTAGCACTTTAACCCTGGGAGGTATTAAGTAAAAGTTAAGGTTTTTGTCCCTTTTCCCTAGCTAATGGATATAAAATACTATTATTTTATGTTAGCAAAACCAACTCCGCGCAAAACCAGGTATACGGGTCTGGTCATACAGAAATGAATCACCCATAGGTTCAGAATGGTTTAAGACAAGCCATATATAGCTTGGTATAATGTTAAAGAGCCCCCACCCCCCAAAATAATAATAATAATAATAATAATAATAATAATAATAATAATAATAATAACATTTTGGTAGAGGTCTCCTTTAAATGCAATAAGTGCAGCCCTGTAAGATGTATTTTACAGGCGATGAACTGTTGATCGGGGCCCCTTGATCTGTAGTTGAGCTGCACAGAGGTTTGTTCTTCATGAATGACAGGTTAATAGCCCAGAAAATAGCCCCGTGGTCTGCATGACTGTACAGGGAGATCTCATCTGTCACACTTGTGTTTTGTATGTATTGCAGCCGACATGTGGGATGAAGACTCTTATTTCACAAAGGCAAACACTCCCCCAGATAAGGAGCTGGACCTTTAACCTGACCCTGCCACAACACTAAGACTACTCCTCTCCTCCTTATCCTGTCCAGAGGACGTGTGCGCTGCCATCCTAACAATGACATATCTGCTAGGAGTACTAAGGCTGGGTACACATTACAGGCTTTTCAGCCGATTGTCCGGCCAATCACATGATAAAAAGCTGTTCGGCAGATATCGCATTAGAGTGTTCGCTGCAACAATTATCGTTCAATGTACTTTGTATCATTTTATTTCATTTTTAAAGCAAACTAAGGGGCCTATTTATGAAACCTAATTTTCATGTTAGAACATACTTGCCAACTTTCGGCAAGTGTATTCCGGGAGAGGGGCGTGACTAGAGGGCGGGAGGAGTCGCCCCCCACGCAGAAAATGCCGTTTTGTCTTGGAGGCGGGGCCAAAATGACGCGATTCGCATCATTTAGGCTAGGTAGTTGCAGGATGTGGGAGACTTGCCTGCTCTCCCGGACATTCCGGGAGAGTTGGCAATTATGTGTTAGAATGAATAGACGCCAATTGAAATATTTGCCTAATCTATCAACAGTGCATTATATCATAGCTATCTGCTGCTTTGCACTTTTTTCGTAATACATAGCAGTCCCCACAGATGTCTATGGGGACTACTATGTACCACAATTTAACAATGAAAATGGAAATGGTTTTTACACATACAGTAATGTACGCAAGCTCAGACTGCCGTACATTACTGTTTCTGCTATTTTTCAGCACTGTTCAGCTCTGCTCCGAAGAGCAGAGATCTACAGCGCATGTGTGGAGGGATCACATGATCCCTCCCTGTCACACAGCGCATGCGTGGAGGGATCACATGACCCCTCCTTGTCACACAGCGCATGCGTGGAGGGATCACATGACCCCTCCCTGTCACACAGCGCATGTGTGGAGGGATCACATGATCCCTCCCTGTCACACTCCGCTCTCTGCAACAGTGAAGCGCAGGGATTCTCATGCCGAAGTGTTCAGACGGAGTGTGCGCACAAGGCTAAGTTTTTACTCCACATGAACAGCAGTTTACCATGACCACTGTCCCTGCTGAAGTTTTTTCCCTAAATATGAGAAATAGTTCAATCCTTATCAATGCGATAAGGATTGAAAACTATTTTTCATTTTATGCGGCTGTTGGTAAATGTGCCCCTAAAAATCTTATTCAGCGATGAAATGATGTCGTTCCAATCCTGCAGTGTGTAAGCACTCAGCACCGGCAGTGTCCATAGATCTCTATGGAGTGTGCAGAGTCACCATCTTTTCATCCGATGGTTATGACGGATGAAGAGAACAGATCTGACGGTAAACTGGATATAGTGTGTACTCCTGAAGAGGCATGCCGATAGGGAGGTTTTTTTTTAGTTTTTTTTAGTCGCTGGTAAAATTGCTAAAAATATTGTATCGTTATAATCTTCCTGTAGTGTGTACCCAGCCTAAGTCTTCATACCGCTGTCCTGGTGAGGTAAGGGAGCCGGTGAGGTAAATTAAGGGTAAATTGGTAAACTGCCATATTCACCACACACACATGTGCCCACGTTCACCACCCACACAGACATATGTGCCCATGTTCACCACACACACATACATATACATATATATATATATATATATATATATATATATATATATATATATATATATATATATATGAGACACATTTAATAAGACAGCTCTCATATCATCTCACTTTCATGATTAGTTGTAGCTAAAAATTAGACTAACTCGAGCTGACTTTTTAGAGAATATTGCAATAGTCTAATTTAATGAAAGTATGATACTGAAGCGATTGGAGGTCAGGCTTTGATGTGACACTTTTGCAGAGTGCAACTCACTGCGCTTCTCTAGAACCCTAAGGTCACATCTCCTGAAAGCAAAGAGTGGACGTGCACTAGTCTAGGAGTAAGACCCGAGGCTCACCGGAGGAACGACAGAGCAATCTGTGGCGAGTAGATCCTCTGTACTTCAAGTAAACACAATGTGGAACATGGACCTGCGTACTACAGGCTGAGCAAGCAAAACACGTACATGTCCCCTGCACAAAGGTCTTCAGATAACACAGACACAGAGTCCTCCAACAAACACACACTGTCACTTGCTCTGCACATCACACGTTACATGGTAATACTCTGCTGTCGGTAGACGTGTGTGTGTGTCCTGGGGGGCTCAGCCAGACTCCGGTATACATCCTGACAGACCCTTTCCTGTTTCACTCTGCACCTCTGTGGTGGACACACGTCTCACGTGTCTGCCCCCTAAGTCAGATCAGACAGCTCCTGCCCTTTATATTTTTGGGAGAGGTATTAAGTGATCTGTGGTGTTTGCTGCTTGTCTATGATTTTAACAAAAATGTGTTTTTTAAAAAAAACAAAACAAAACATTCACATGAGATGCACAGAAATTGTTATTAACACAAATATTGTATTGTCTCACGATTGCATAATTTATAATACGTCTACACCAGAGAGCATCATACCTCCAACATGCTCCGATTTAGGCAGGAGAGTCCTGATTTATGGGAACTGTCCCATCGTTCCAATTATCAAGACTTTTGTATTGATTTGGGGACAGCTGATGTCCCTTTAATGTTGTGTGTACCAGCAGCAGGTTGGAGTTAGGGCGGCCCAGCACTTTCTGAAGCGTGGGGGCACCATCAACGTGATGTGGCACACCCCAACCTAGCTTGATGTCACCCCCTTTCCTGCGGGCACTGACACTTTGCACTCTGCCCAAAATTTTAAACGTCGGGAGGTATGTAACACTTAAAGCACATACAACCTTAAAAGCTAAATTGTGGATTTTGCTGTGAAAAGGTGCAAAAATAAAAAAGTGTGAAAAGTGTATACCAAGGAGGGAGACATTAGTGGGCTGAACGGATATACATGACATTTTAGCCCATCAATTTCCTAGAAACCTGCACCCTCCTGAATATTAGTCGGACAGCGCCTCAGTGATGTCACTGGCTCCCAGAAATCTGATTGGCTGCATTTTGCACATAAAATTTATGCAGTTCACTGGACCACGTTTGAAGGAATCACTTCACTGGACTAGGAACAGGGTGACTAGCGTATATCTCAGCCGCTGTCTGTGCCCTGTATACATGTTACGTTATATGGTTGTGTATATTGTTTCAGCAGTGTGCTTAGGTATGGTCAGGTTTACATAACATGGCGCCCTAAATACATGCTCCGCTAGCTGCCCTGGTACCCCCATGAGAAGCAATAGTCCATGTTTGGGCCCCTACAGATTAGTTTGCATCTTGAATATAGAATTTTTAAATAAAACAATTTTGCCATTGAAGGAATATGTGCTCCGTGTTACAGTCATTTAATGTTTTACGGCGTATGGGGCTGTTGGTATTTTTCCGCTTGTTGACAATGCCCTCGTCAGGACCTGGCCTCACTGCTGAGCTGTCTGTCAAGTTCTCAGGTTCGAGTCCTGGACAGGAAATTATCTGTAGTCCCGATATAAAGCAGCAGAAACATCACCCTGACCCATCTTATATCCATCTGCTCCTGAACAAAACAGGGGAGCTTCAGTCTCTGCAGCTGAACTAAAACCTGTTTACAAAACAAGTACACGAAAATGAAACTCGCATCTAAACCAAACAGATTCAATGGGCCCCTTTGAAGTTGAGGCCCTTAGGCATGCGTCTAGGTTGCCTTGCCCTAGATAAAGGTTTATAACGGCAAACACACCAACAAACAGTCCCAGCCTTTTTCCAGTCTCTGCGACATAACGTTGCCATTTTAATTCCAGGCATATACTCAACACAAACTGCAATGTACTCTTGGATGAATATATACGGCCAGGCCTAAAAAAAAAAACAGATTATATTCGTATTACCCGGTGAATGACCTACAACTCTCAAGAATCTGGACATAAAATGCACGGCTCACGTTTCAGCTCCCAGAACCCTTTTTTAACAAGGGATTTTCCCCAAGGCTGCTGTCCAATGCATTAAGTAGCATGCAACTAAACGCCTCTGCAAAGGTTGCCTGGCAACCTAAGTGGGAGTTGTGTCATAATAAGAGCAGTCGTCCAGGTAACAGCTATAGGCTGCAGACATAAGCCCTAATGCTGGAATTAAGGACCTGCGCCACCATCAAACGTGACTGCGCAGGGCGAGGAGAGTCCACCACCGACTAGAGTCAGTCCGGCTGCCTAGTCCACATGTGCTGGGATAGAAAGTGTATCAACCTTTCTCCAAAACCACAAGTGACTAATGTACAGTAGAGAAACCCAGAGGATTTCTAAACCGGTCAGCCAAATGCAGCTGTCACTCCCCAGTGCGCAGTTTACTTGTGATCTGCAACCAGCTGTGTCCTCACGCTGGGCAGGAAATGGTTAAATGCTGCATCAAGAGCGAGGAGGGGAAGCCCAGGCAGCTGCAGGGTTAATACTGATAGAATGTTCATGTATCCAGGATAGAACACTCAGAAGATACACGGTTACCGTTAGTGTTCTACAAGAGCATTGGTGCCAGCTGGTGCGCTGGGACTTGTAGTTCCACAAGGGCCTCACACCCTGCCATAAAACCGTACTGAACACAAGGTCAAGCAACATGAAATTAACATTCCCAAAACCACTTTGTGACATAACATATTATTATTTTACAAACTCACAGCTGGAATTGGATTCCATTCAAACTGCAATTCCAAGATTCCTGTACCTATATCTGATCCGTGAACTGTAGCGTTCTCTAAAGCAAACCACAGCCAGTTTGCAGTTACCATATATAAACTTGCAATTTGTCACCACCTTTTGTGTTTCAGCCTTGTTTTACGGCATCGGGTGGGAAGGTAAGGCCCGCTGCCCACAAGTGTCAAAAATCTGATTTTTATCATTTTTTTCCGTTAACTCTGCTTGCTCTCTACACCCCGACCACAATGGCAAACGCTGGTTACTACCACATGTCCCCTGTAATTGCGTTTGGCATGCAGGGTCACGCTTTCCTACTGGGTAAAAAAAGCTTTAAGAATTGAACCTGGGAATGTCTATTCCCTTCTTAACACTGGTGAAATAAAAGGAACGATCAGGATTATAAATTCCTAGATGCATCAATAAATCCACATGAAATGTGATTTTACCAGGACAAAGTATGATAAATAGCCATAGTGGATTAATACAATATAATATGATGGATACTAGCAATAAGGTGCTTGGCAAACCGTAGACGCCATCACAGCTATCCGTGCTCTTAATCATCGCTGCTTTACTGTAGATCATCACGGAACAGCCTCAGGGGCCTCATCATCATCATCATTTATTTATATAGCGCCACAAATTCCGCAGCGCCGTACAGAGAACTCACTCACATCAGTCCCTGCCCCATTGGAGCTTACAGTCCAAATTCCCCAACACACATACATACACACACACACACACACACACACACACACACACACACACACACACACACACACAGACTAGGGTCAATTGTTAGCAGCCAATTAACCTACCAGTATGTTTTTGGAGTGTGGGAGGAAACCGGAGCACCCGGAGGAAACCCACGCAAACACGGAAGAAGTGCACCCATCGCTAGAAAAAGTGGAGGCAGTCATTTTGGGGGATACACCGATACTCATTAGAAGAGGACCTTTTATTTCTATAGGAACCGGTAACCTCATGAATATTAATCAGCTCTCATGGATATTAGTCATTAAGAGTAGGGCGGGTTCTACCGTTATACAAACCTGAGCGGATGCAATTGATTAGGGGACACCCACTTGCCAAAATAAGAAGCAGGGGGGTGGGGGTGCAATGCCCGAGAGGAGGGGGGCAGCAGTTTAGAGGGGCACTGCTTAATGTGGGGCCTTTATTATGTCACTGATTGTTGACAACTTGATATTGCAGATTGAATTCTCATGAACATTGGGTGCAGCTTACAATATGGCTGCCTGCACTGGTGACAGGTGCTCTTTAAACATGCTGCTATTAAACTCCTCGGGTAGCCAGAAGAGCCAGTGAAGTGGTCCGTGTGACAAGAGCCTTCATGTCCTGCGAACCAACAACACTCTCAAAGTGCTGAAACAAATCATCTGCACACACAGTTCACGTTTCTCACGTCTCACGGATTAAATCTGCTTTGTTTTTTGCACTTTTCAGACGTAAATACAAAAAAAGCTCATTAAATAGTCAAATGAGAGTCAATGTTCTAAAACGCAGCATCTTAGAATGTGGCCTCATTCTCCGGTGTTCAGTACAATCCCTGGTATTGGTAGAAGCACAACCCATGAGAGAGGCGCATACAGAATGCAGCAACAACACATCACAGAGACTCACTTCAATGTATCCGCTTCTCTGGTGCAAACAGCACAGCAACATTGTTTCAACAAAGCAAAAGTATCATCATCATCATTATCATTTATTTATATAGCGCCACTAATTCCGCAGCGCTGTACAGAGAATTCAAGAATGACGGTTTCTCTATATCGTATTGTAGCAAATAAGGAATGAGGCAGACGGAGTTTAGACTTATCTCTGCACGATGAAATAACACAGGTCAGCTAAAGTCTTCAGCTCACAAGTAGATAAGATGAAAACAACAACTTGTTTCTTAATCAGATAGGCAACAGAATAACAAATTGTAAATCATAGTGTTATTGTGGATATATATATATATATATATATATATATATATATATATATATATATATATATATATATATATATATATATATATATATATAATATATATTTTTATACACAGAGTGGTGGTAGTGGGCAGGGCCATCTTAACAACATTATGGGCCCCCGGGCAAAGCCGTGCATTGGGGCCCCTATATATATATATATATATATATATATATATATATATATATATATATATATATATATATATATAGATTGATAGATATAGATAGATAGATATTGATAGATGTACTTGCTCAGTGATCCTTGAAGGTTTTTTTTGCAGGTTTTTTCTTTTGCAGGATTATTTATTCTAATTAAGAGCCCTGCCTACGGGGCCCCTTGCCCGTGGGGCCCCCGGGCACCTGCCCTTCGTGCCCAATGGAAAAGATGGCCCTGGTAGTGGGGGGGTATAAGGGAGTATGTCATACCGCCTCTTCTCCTACTGCCTTCATTGTAACACTATCACATTCCAGTCACTTACATTCCCATTACATTTTCCATACAGTTAGTCAAATGCAATGCTGTCGACATAGGTAAACACTAATCACTTTATTTGAGTCTCAGGATTCCAGTTACCGCGCTCAGCGGTCTGTGCTTCACAGCATAACAAAAATTGCCATATTTTATATTTATATGGATGCTTATTAAAAGCGCAGATTTTTCAGCACAAGGTACTGTCATTGTAAAAAAAAAAAAATTAAAAAAAGTTTAAATAAAAAAAACCCCCATTGCAAACGCACGCATGAAATACAGCAGGATATTGCTCAAGACGTTTGAGCAGAAAAGTGAATTTCTGTTTTCATAACCTCTGTCCTGCTCAATGGAAATAGATACGGTGGGGTTAAAATACTTTACAAGGTACAGACTTGTAAAGAAAATCTGGAGTTTAAGGTTGACAGTCAGGGGCTGCCTCAATCACAGGCTACAGGGACAATATCACAGTTTGCGACGGCAGTTCCACAAACACGGTCACCGCAGGACCTCATTCACAAACAGCAGAGACACATGTACAAACAAGTCCTGGAACTACATCTCCCATCATGCTCTCTGACTCAGCAGGCACTTTATAGGTAAACTCTGCAGGGTGCGTTATATACATGTAGGAGAATGGATAAAAATGAATCCTTGTTTCATGGCTGAGCGGGAAAAGCTAAGGAACGGTTTTAAAAAAGTGTCCTCAGCAGCAAATCAGTGCTTAGAATACCCTGCACGTTATGCAAAAACCACCACGAGGGCCAGAGGGCCAGCACTGCGTGGGTTAAACTGGGTCCTGGAGAGGATTCAAAACACTTTAATCTTCTGGAAACCAGGCAATGGCATACTTACGCCTTCCTCTGCCAGGGGAGGGGGGGGGGGGGGGGGGGGGGCTGTAATTCATAGCACAGCTGAGGTTTTGCTGGTCTCTCAAGTAGCTGAAGGGTTAAGAATCTTCAGTGGCCCAGTGGCTAAGAGATATATTGTAGCCCATCTCATCCTTGGTGCTGAAGAGGTTAACAAATCAAATGCCATGCCCACCACTGCCGCTCCACTTTTGTCATTAAAATTAAAAAAAGGGGGCTATGGGTGGGTGGACACTTTTCCGCCAGAGATCTGCAGCTCTGGCCCATATCTCAATCTTAAAAAAAAAAAACAGCTTATCCTCCAGCAGCACAGACAGGGCAGCGCACAAAGAGTTAACATCCAATTCATAAGGTTTGCAGATCTCAGCAGTTTAACCTTCAACACACATAGGGTTATCCTAAACAGCCAGATCCCAGCCCAGAGCACCACTGTGCCCCCAATAGCTTCCCCGTAGGCGGATTAACTCATGGCAGACCCTTTTAACTCCTTAAGCTCTGCAGCTTCTCTCTCCAGCGTTCTGCGCTTTCTCCACGATTCCAGACTGCACCTAATAGCGCATCAACATCACCACCCCCTTAACCCTTCACCACCGGGCGACCAGTGGGGGGCTGGCTGGGCAGGGGCGACGTCTGCCCCCTCCCGGGCCGGTCCCACAGTGGGCTGCATCGGGCTGGGTTAATGGGCTACCTGCATTTTTGTTTTTCCTTTAAAATGTTCCTAATAGGCTGCTGAGCCGAATCTCACCCCCACCGGGCTGAAATCTGCCAGCCCTCCCCTGCCGGCGACACACGCCGTAGATGTCAGGCTCTTCTGCAAGGCAGCTCTGACCTCTGCTGCGCTGAAACAGTTAAGAGAAGAAATGCAATTCTCACAATATCGTGGCCCTAGCCCATGCACACACCATCAGCATAAACATGGCCCCAAACTAGACTTTCCCCCTTTCTATACGTCCGCCTGCTGCTCCGCTACCATGCAAAATAAACAGTGCAACAATAGACAATGAATAAAAAAAAAAAATGCAGCCAAATAAATGTGCATCTTACATTTGCCCAGGTAAATCGCAGAACGGTGCATCAGCGGATCACTGATAGGGGCAGGCTGCTTTGTCATTGAGGCTGTCCTGTAGATTGCTTCCTTCTCTCAACGTTTTTGCTTTTTTTTTTTTTTTCAGAGATCTTTCCCAGAGAACTCTGGGTAAACTGGCTATACAAGTTCCTTCTCATAGTGTTTACAATTGCATCACAGAACTTGCAGCTACCCACCTTTTAAAGGGCCAGCCTGGCTGTCGCTGAGAAAAAAAAAAGTTCATTGTATTTCGTCTAAAAAAGTACAAAACGCAGTTGCCATGAAGGCTACAGATGCACTTTATTCATTTATAGTTTTGTTGTTTATTTTATTACTATACTCCTTTATCTTTCATGCATACAACAGATGCATGGCATTAATCGTATCTATTGCAAATGCATCATTATCACAGCAATTGATATATACCAGTAAATCCGTCTACAGTTTCTGCATTTTATCGCCTGAACATGTTACAACCCCATTGAGTTGCTTGTATATAAATATTGTTATAATGTGTTGAACAAATAGAGTTACAAAATAACCAATAAAGTCTTGTAGTTATTTTGAAAAAAAAAGATAACTTTGTTATTACATTTTAGGTATTTTGTTTATATAACACTTTATTAGGTATTTTTCATTTCCTTTCTTTATAGAGTCATTTTTTTAATCCTTTCTTGTACTTTTGTTCCATTAATAACTGTGTATTAATATTATATAGTTTGTATGTTCTCCCTGTGCTTGCGTGGGTTTCCTCTGGGTGCTCTGGTTTCCTCCCACACGCCAAAAACATACTGGTAGGTTAATTGGCTGCTATGAAAATTGATCCTAGTCTCTCTCTCTCTGTGTATATGCTATGGAATTTAGATTGTAAGCTCCAATGGGGCAGGGACTGATGTGAGTGAGTTCTATGTACAGCGCTGCGGAATTAGTGGCGCTATATAAATAAATGATGATCATGATATTGGTCTATTGTACAAATGTAAAATTAGTGTAGATCAGTAGCGTACACATGTAACGGGTTAAGTGTTCAATCTTTTGCTTCAAGACCAATAAAATGTATTTAAAAATAACAGAATTACAAAACACAGTATATGGGTGATAAGTGGGGAAGTCATATAAATCATAGACAGCATTTAATAATAAAATGTGATACAATTAGATAAAAGGTTTCCTTGTGACTTCTGGACAATGCAAGTTAATATTACCCGCTGTAGTTTGCTTACGTTCCTGTATATTTTTGCATATTTATGTCACTGATGTCTGTACTATATTCCACAATATTTACATTTTATTTAAACTTAATGTTTCCTTCCCATTTTATTAAGGAATACCATATTTTTTTTAAATCCTTTTCTTGTCATTTGCTAAACTGCTTTATTAAATTGATTCCCTTTACATGTTTCCATCACTTTGCAGCCTCTGATTTCTATAACTCCAGAGCGACAGATGGTCAACAACCACCTTGTGCATCAGCCGACCTGACAATAGATACATAGTAATAATATGAGGTCACTTTCCGTACATAGCGGGTCAGGGGGTCACTGTCTATCTGTTGCAGCATCGGTTCTCTGCTTGGCATGTTGGCAGAGTGAATCGAGACACTGTGTTCTGACTCTAAGGGGATATATTTAATAAACTGTGCATTTGAAAAAGTGGAGATGTTACCTATAGCAACCAATCAGATTCTAGCTGTCATTTTGTAGAATGCACTAAATAAATAACGAGAGGGGGGTTTCCTAGTGCCTGGAAACCCCCCTCCAAGCCTGGGACACTGTATAATTAAGGTGACTGGACACTGCCCCCGCTTCACACGGCTCTGCTCGAAAAGAGAGAGCCGCGTGCACCTAACAGTAGTGCGCGCAGCATTGCCCATGTATATCATGGGGATAGGAAGAGTTGGAGAGCACTCTCTAAAATTATAGCCACGCCCCCATGCCCCCTCACGCCCACTGGCGGCGTGGTGTGGAAACCCCCATCTGCAAATCCTGCGTTTGCCCCTGGGGGGGATTAATCAGTTTACTTTCATTCTAAAGATTGCCAAAGAAACGAGGTATCATTGCCTTATCATTATTGCCTTATCATTCATCGAAAGAACTTGGGCATCGTTAGTGGAATGACTTTAGAGATGAAAACTTCTACTGATTCCTTAACGGAAAGAGACCAGGAAATGAAACTATCACTGCTTACTATATACAGGTACAAAACAGATAGTTTAAGCACTGATACTACCTCTTTAACTTGTCAAATGCCAGAATATCAAAGTGCTTGGGAAAATTGGATGTAAAATAATCATACCCAGAAGAACTGCATTATGTGGATTATCTGTCCTTGCCATTAATATTTTTTCACAAATCACTTATGTCCAAGCAATCTAATTTTGTGACGTACGAATTGGAATTAACGGAGCATTACAGATAGGTATCTGTGTGGCTGGGGAGTGTCCATAAGATGGAAAGTCAGCAATGTTATTGATCTGTACAGGAGAAAGAGATTTTATTTCCAGTTTCTGAGCCATGTGAATAGGCTCTTTCCCACCACTGTGTTCTAAACTGTTAACAACGCATTTAACATTTTAGAATGTGGAACAGACTATTTCTCACTCCAGTACAATAGATTACATTGGCAAAATCACCACGCATTGAAAGCACATGTAAAATGCATTAAAAACCCATCACAAAAACTAACGTTAGTTTTTACGCGATTTACCAATACTCCCTATGAATTTGTGCAAATGAACCCATACAGTGGGCCCAGAACTAAGACCTTATTTGTGAACTTGCAAAAATATTGGGGGGTTTTTCCCCTCCAAAATGAGACGTACAAAACAAAAAAGGAACATTCACATTTTTCCTGGCACAAAATACACAGGCTGAGGGTCTGTTACATATATAGAAATTGGAAGGTGAGCGAGGAGTTTAAGTTGGGTAAGACTACGGTTCAGACTTAGGACTTGGGCTTGTGATTGAACTACATAAGGTATAGGATGACTTTAATGTAAGATTTATGTTGGGGCCGGTCCCACGCTTAAAAGACCACCTTTAAAAATTCTACATCACGTGAAACTCTCTCCCATAGAGGCCTAAGCTGTGCCCATTATTACAGATGAAAAAGGTGTTGAAATAAAGTAAGGAAAACTCACAGACACGCGTTTCACATAAAATGGGGAAAACAAACGCGTTTCACATAAACAATTATTATGGCCCAACTCATACACCATGCACCCAATGAAGAGAATATAATTGGACTGTAAAAGTCTCAGCATAAAAAAAAAACAGGTATCTTTTAGGGGTTGAATTTTGTAAAAATGCCAACAAATTATAAAAAGATTTAATCAACTACCAAAAGAAAGACCCATTAGACCTGATAAAAAATCTAAAATTTACTTAGCTCATGTTCAAAATAAAAAAAATTTTTCTTGCCAAAACGATAAGACAAAAAAAGTGAAAAATTAGTGGGGTATTATATTAAAATGACTCACAATTCCCATTACATAACCTATTATGGCTCATTCTATGTGCAGTTCCTGTATTCTAGCACTTTCAAGGAAGACACAGATTTCATAGATCACGACACTTTCATAGAGTACACGTTTTATACTTACACCACTTCCTAAAACTCCGTTACTTGCAGACACTATGAAATGTTCATTCAGATATCAGCTTATTTCATTACCACAAGTTGTAATATCAGAATGCCTAGAAAACTTTTGCAAAGTATTGAGTAAGAGCCCTTGGGGGGGTATTCAACTGTCAGCAAGTTGTTGTTTTTTAACGCGTTAAGTTATTTTAATGCTGTTTTTTATCCTTTTTGAGCAGGGTTAACTTTACCCGCAATTCAATTCCATTTTTAACGCTACATTTTTTTTCATGAAACGGTCCTCTCGCGCTCCAGTGGAAGGTCTATTGAAAGTATAGGGTGTGCGAGAAGCAGCCGCGTTAAAAGCTATTCAATTGTTTTTTAACGAGGCGCGTTAAACACCAAATATGCTGTTTTATCTCGCACCTCCTTGGGGTGTGTTAAAAATAAAAAACCTCTGAAAACTATTTGAATTCATGTAATAATGTGGAAAAAAAGTTAAACTTATGTTTATCAGTAATGTCTAACTTGTGTAAGTTGATTTTCTTGTGAAAAAAAACATAAAAAAAAATTCAAAAATAAAATCACTAATTAATTATGTTTATGTATGTTTTTGGTACAAATATGAATGTACTAATGTGTTTTGACATGGGATAGATGATTGTATGGTAAAAAATAGTTCAACAAAAAAATATGCTAAAGACAATACTGTAATGTAGATATTATCAATGTGTAATGTAATCTAATGTATGGAAATGTATGCAAAACCTTTTTTCTGTGTTATACATGACCGCGTTAAAACTCCCCTTCACTCCCCTAAAATCTCGCAAACACAATGTTTAATGCGCGGGGGGCAACGTTCCCTCTTTTTCAATCGAATTGCACGAGTTTTCACGCTGCGCTAACTCAAAACGGTCGCTATTGCCGTCAAAAACAGGTGGGAGATTTTTATTTTTTTTTACGCGGCGGGGAAAAAAACAACTCACTAACAATTGAATACCCCCCATGTAGTGGGTTTAACACTGTACCTCTTTTATATCCTGCCTGTCTTGTGGAGCGCCCAACGCTGTAGCTGGGCGTCGAAATGCGCCATTTTTTTCAGAGCAGCTGCTGTCGTTTACAGAGCAGGAAAACAGTATTTGTACTTGTCAGAATATGGAAACGAATGTGACACATGATTGTGATACCTGGAACCAATATCCACCTAATCGGGTGCACAAATCCCTTCTTCATTCTGCCCTGACCAGTTACATTGACATGGATAGATAAAGTGCTTCTGCTCTCAAAACTGAATTGGCTGCCGTGTCATCGGCAACATGGTCCAACTCCTGCCATTAGATAAACTGGTTGTCCCAGGCAGAAGGCTCCCGACATTAATAGTAAAAGCCTAATTGCTATGTGCAGTTAATAACACAAACAGCATTATTGAACTGGACATGTCAACAGGTGTCCCTATGTCATGTTATTGCACAAGACACTATGTAGTTCCGGGAGAGATTTTAATCCAGAGGGTACTTTGGTTGTACTGCACCTACAATTTCTAGAGAAAACGAGGCCACGAGTATATCACAGCCCTATACCCATTTTTTTTTTCCAAAAAAGGTTTTGCATACATTTCCATACATTAGATTGCATTACAAATTGATAATATCTACATTACAGTACTTTCTTTAGCTTTTTTTTTAATTGAACTATTTTTTACCATACAATCATCTATACCATGTCAAAACTCATTACTACATTCATATTTATACCAAAAATATACATAAATATAATTAGTGATTTTTTTATGTTCATTTTATTTCATTATTTTTTCACAAGGAAATCAACTTTTACATATAAGGCATTAGTGATAAACATAAGTTTAACTTTTTTTTCACATTATTACGTGATTTCAAATACTTTTCAGAGGTTTTTTATGTTTAACACACCCCAAGGAGGTGCGAGATAAAACAGCGTATTTTCCTGTTTTACCCGCCGTGTTAAAAATCAATTGAATAACTTTTAACATGGCTGCCTCTCGCACACAACCTGTACTTTCAATAGACCTTCTACTGGAGCGCGAGAGGACCGTTTTATGAAAAAAAAACATAGCGTTAAAAATGGAATTGAATCGCGGGTAAAGTTTACCCGCCCGAAAATGATAACAAAACAGCATTAAAATGACTTTACACGGTCAAACAAAAACAACTCGCTGACAATTGAATATTCCCCTAAGCTTCAGTGGAGCAGGGACCCATCCAATATTCTCTGGAAAGCACTCCATAATAGTTGCTATACAAATAATCATGTCAGCAAACTCTCCTCCACAGAAATATCTTTAGCCAAAGATATAACATGAAAGCAAATAATAATTTCACCCCCCAAAAAAGTTGCCTTTAAGCAAATTATAATGTCAGCATAAACATACGGCAGGACTGCGGCCATGTTGTAACATGTGACAATAAAGAAAACTGCTGGGGGTATTTACTAAACTGCGGGTTTTAAAAAGTGGAGATGTTGCCTATAGCGACCAATCAGGTTCTAGTTATCATTTATTTAGTACATTCTACAAAATGGCAGCTAGAATCTAATTGGTTGCTATGGGCAACATCTCCACTTTTTCAAACCCGCAGTTTAGTAAATGTACCACCTGGAGTTAATACAAGGGGCTAGTTCTGCTTAAGAAAATATTTTTTAACCTTCAGATCTCGTCTTGGACTTTTAAACAAGTGCCTGTTGTGAATTGCTGGGCTTATCATAGAAACAGATAAGGATCTCCTGAAATCTCTCGGAAAGGTCAGCGCTTTAGCATGTTAGCACCTATGGAACAAAGAGAGAGCTAATCCGGCACTCAGTATTATTGCTGCTACAAAGAGAAAAAGCAAAGTTTACTTGTAAGGCAAAGATTAGGCTATTTACTCTGAAATGTTTGGCTAGTTTAATGTGGAAACCAGACATGAACCATACAGACTCTCATCCACACAGATCAGCCTGCCGGACCATTATATTGAACTAAAATGCCCAATGAACATTAGTTTTATTTGTTACCGTACTTGTAATAAAGACATAACCTTCTTCTTAAAACTCATAAACATTATTCTTACATGTCCAACTACAGCGTAAATACACAGGTTAACCCATGTTTCTGTACCGAATATTATGTAGGTAAATATATATATATATGTGGTCGCGTTATTAGGGTGCAGATGACGTCTCCTGGGCAGACGGGGAACTTTCCCACACCGCAGCCGTAAATGTTCTGTTACAAATAGTCACAACTAGTTTTATTAAAGATGAAAAGCAAAATAACACAGCAAAATAAATCCTGGCTTCAAACTAATACATTAGACAGCCCCTCTCTAAGTGTGGAAGAACCTAATATCCAGCTCACAAACAGCAGATGTGAAGTCTAGTTCCGTTACAAACAAATAGCAGTTTCCTATCCCAATGGAGGATTCCAGTGTCGTTCCCCAGGTAATGAGAGAGACTGACTGAGAAAGCTTACAGCTTTTACACTACACCTTGTAGGTAGAACTATTAATTAGCCTGCTGTCTGACTGGCAGATCAGAAGGCATGAACTAGGCCTAATGAATGGAGGCCCTCCCTCACTCTCCATTCACTCCAGGGAACCCTTGAGCCAGCTCTTACTTGAGCTCAAAACTTCCAACACCAACAAATTTCCCTGGAATTCAGAACACATAGGTTAGAAACCTGGTTATTGCTGCAATTCAAGAAAGCAAAGTACAGCGATACTTGATTAATAGGCTTCACCATGCAAAGATGGTGGTAACGCTTTGATGTAGCAAAATTAAGAAACAAAGCCTCATCGCTGGTGACAACTCCTAATTTTGTCAGGAATTTGGCTTTTCACCCTTTGATGAACCACACCCTAGATGTCTTAATGGAATAGATGGGAAAATGAGGGATGGATAGTAAGGATGATGACATGGGAATGGGAAGAGTAAACTTGAGATATAAATGAAGACATAGAGGAGGATAGAAAAGAAAGATAATGGAATGGGTAGGTGGCCAGAAGATGACAATATGAGGAGGAGAGACAAGAACAACAAGCATAATAACAATAGGTGTGAATGATGATGATGATAATGACATGGGAGATGGGAATGATAATGACAAGGGGAGAAGACAATCTGAAAGAAGACAATGTGTAGATATTTCAGTGGTGAGCTAAGTAGTAGTTGGACTTGAACTCAATTGTAAATCAAGATATAAACTATTGCATATTAATTCCATACTGTAGACTTATAGTTATAAAGGGCTCACTGTGTATGTTCCCATAATCTTCACATCAACCTTAAAATTCTTAAACATTTATATACAAATAACACACGGAGTCATATATAATTTGCTAAAAATGGAAGGACATTTATTATTATTTTAATATTAAACTAAACCTATGGTGGCGGAGAAAGGGCACTGCGGTACAGCTCACAAGCTGATACAACTAGATAACGTGGGAACTGGCGCAAACCGCAGTACATCCACTAACCATGGGGAACACATCCCAAACTATCATGCGCTGAATTGCCGTCAGAGTGACTGCCCCTTTTAAACTCACGCTGCCCTCCCTCACCGAGCCGAACATGGACCTTCCTCACCGAAGGACCAAAAAAGGAGTTACTGGTGCCTCTAAGGGGACAGTGACCTACGAACAAATACCTGTGCGCCCACTAATCAGCCGCTGAACGCAGTGCCTTCCTACCCCCACGTTAGCACATAAAATACTTAAACTAAGGAGTGGGTGGGTGGGATCTCGTGCTGCAGAGCGAGACTGACCAGGAAGTACAGCCTGCTATATTCAATCCAGGACCCTCCCACAGGAACTACCATTGGTCGGGCCCCACCCGATGTTAACCCCTTCAGGTAACTGTTCAGCCTGTTACAAACCCTGTCGCCCTTTAAGTGCGTTCATCCTACAAGCCCCACTTGTCATAATTTAAAAATTGTAAGATAGCATTTTTATATCAATGCTGCAATTCAAGATTACCAAAGTCTAATAAACATACGGGGTAGATTTATCAAACCTTCTAAAAAAACAAAAGTAGGGGTGTTGCCCAAAACAACCAATCAAGTTCTAGCTATCACTTATCTAGTACATTCTAGAATCTGATGGTTGTAATGGGCAGCACCTCTATTTGCCTTTTTAGAAGGTTTTGATAAATCTACCCCACAATCTCTATACTGACAATATTATATATATTTTTCAGTAGTTTGTAGGTGTTTTTCTAATAACTGGACTCCCATTCCTTCTCTTACTATGTGCGGACGAGGGGGACCCAGAAAGTTGCTCTACCGGGGGGCCCAAATTCCTCTTGGCGACTAAGGCAACTTAGAAGTCTCTCCCCAGAGGACGGACCAGAAATCGGGGACTGAAACTGTGTACAGCAAACTAGAAGTTTTAAGTACCACCATACCCGGAGGCAGGCTGTGCAGGGGGGTAGAGGCGCGTCTGCCCCCCGGGCTGGTCCCATTGTAGGCTACCTTGGACTGGGTCACTGGGCCACTTGCATTTTATTCCCTTTCAAATATTTTTAATAGGCTGCTGAGTTTAGTCTTGTGCCCCAGGCCAAAATTTGCCAGCCCTCCCCTGACCATACCATCATAATTCAAATATGGAAACTGCAATATTCTTATTAATAATAATAATAATAATAATAATAACTGCAAAGGAGGAAACCCTTATACAGATGACAGTTATATAGCTTGTGAATTATGCAGGCCTATACCATTATTGCATTTCAATTATCGACAGTGCCCTACTGAGTACAAGGAGACTTTCCAAAAATGTCACTTTATTTTTCAAAATACTAAAACACCAAAGGATTAGCAAATTGCAAATCTGGATTAGAAGCTCTGGCTGTAAGCAGACCTGATTTTTCTGTATTTGGCCACAACAAAGGTGTCTCTTAATTTTGAAAAAAAATACAAGCAGATTGAGACACTCCCATAGCACTGTGCAATCATTCAGCGATGGACGATGTATAATGTGTAACCAAGTCTAATGCTATAATACCTGCAGGAAGACTTTGTCTATAGACAGATCATACCTTCCAACATTTGGTTAGGCGGCCTTAGGACAGGGGGCGTGGTCACATCCCATTGGGGCGTAGCAAGTCATTATGGTGGTGTGGCCACACCCAGGGGGTGTGTCTAGCGATTTTGAAGCGCTAGGCTGTCCGTTCTCTCCCACCCTCCCCTCCAAACACGTTCATTGACGTGCGCACCCAGTCACCACTGTTCGGTCACTCAAAGCAGCAGTGAACAGACTATACTTGTCAACTTTCCCATCGATTGGAACAAAGCTGTCCCGATTGGTATGGTGGAACAGGGCCCTCAAATCCAGACTGTCCTGTCTAAATTGGGGCGGTTGGAAGTTATGGATTGATGATTTTCTTTAACGGAAATATTGAAAGGCCCATAATCACAGAATATAATAATGAAAGATACGATTAGTATAATGTATACTTGCCAACTTTCTAAAGTTGGCTTCCGGGAGCCTGCCGGGGGAGATGGGTGTGATGGGGGCGGGGCTCCAAAATTTGCGTCATTTTGGACCCGCCCTTGTGACGTAATGCTGCAAACGCATCATTTTACAGCTGGGAGCGGGGCCAAACACAGAGATTCCCGGGGAATTGCAGTGTTTTGGACCTGATTCTGCGTGAAGTAGGCAGATCCGGGAGATTGTCACACTCTCCCGGAAGTCTGTAAGACTCAGGCGAAATGCGTAAGTCTCCCGGACATTCATGGAGAGTTGGCAAGTATGGTATAATGCTTACATTTGGAACAATAAAAAAAACCCTTTTGGAGAAGGAATATTTACCCTTTACCACAGCTAACTGCCCATTCACCATGATGAGTCTACAACATCTACCTGTACCGCCGTCTCACTGATGGGTACCAGGGAAAAGCCTAATCTACTCACTCTCACATTTCATTCTCCATTTTCTGATCATTGTCTTTTAACATTTAATAACAGGGTGCAAGAGTCTAACAGGTACTGGGCGATGAGAGCTGAGAGAGGAATGAATGCTACATGGCTCTAAATAAGGCTCGAAATATCCATTTTCTTCAAATTAAAACTACTAATGCATCTGGATACAAAGGATAATGGGATTACATTTAACCGATTTACTGTGCTTGATGGCTTCTATCGACTAAGACAAACCTCATGCTGACAGGTTGTTCAAGTTTTCTGTTTATAGAGCAAGTACCACAACATTTTAAGACTTGGGGGTAAATGTATCAAGCTGCGGGTTTAAAAAAGTGGAGATGTTGCCTATAGCAACTAATCAGATTCTAGCTGTCATTTTGTAGAAGGTATTATATAAATGATAACTACAATCTGATTAGTTGCTATAGGCAACATCTCTACTTTTTTAAACCCACAGCTTGATACATTTACAAGGCGATTTATTGTACCAGTAAGATCTGCAGCAAGCTGGCCACACACATCAGTGATCCTTGTGCTTTTCCTGAGCACAGAGCGGTAGGATCATTGACACACACATTGGAAGAGATCTGCTCATTCGGTACAAAGGTTGGTCAGCTGGATATCTTCCAACGTCCCCCTCTATTTGTATTTACATACACCTATGATGATCATCAAACCCATTTTCACAGGATCCTTACTGGCCATTAGGGTCATTTTGGGGCCATACTCTGTGATATTCAGCCGGTTGCTATAACAGTATCAGTACTCCAGCTTTAACTGCCATGCCAATCATAAAGACTTACTCAATCATATGGGTGCAGATTACACTGCTCTGACAGACATAATCAATCAATCAATCAATCAATCAGTCCCATGGGTGCAGATTACACTGCTCTGACAGACATAATCAATTAATCAATCAGTCTCATGGGTGCACGTTACACTGCTCTGACAGACATAATCAATCAATCAATCACATGGGTGCACATTACACTGCTCTGACAGACTTCATCAATCAATCACATGGGTGCAGACTACACATGACCGCGGCGCCGGCGTCATCCCTCCTCCGTTTGCACTGAATGTCGGGTGTGATATGACACACCCAACAGTGAGGAGCGGCGCACAGAAGAAAGAAGACAGAGGAGAGAGGAGGGCAGAAGAGATCAGAAGAGAAGAAACACAGAAAAGAAAGATAGAAGAGGGCAGCACAGTGGCTCAGTGGTTACACTTCTGCCTCACGGCGCTGGGGTCATGAGTTCAATTCCCGACCATGGCCTTATCTGTGTGGAGTTTGTATGTTCTCCCTGTGTTTGCGTGGGTTTCCTCCGGCTGCTCCGGTTTCCTCCCACACTCCAAAAACATACTGGTAGGTCTATTGGCTGCTATCAAAAATTGACTCTAGTGTCTGTCTGTGTATGAGCGTGATGAGAGGGGAGAGAGAGAAAGGCACAGTGTGGTGATGAAGAAGAGGGGGGGAGCAGCATGGCAGAGTGTGAAGAGGGTCAAAAGAGAATGAGGTCTCTTTATTAAATGTGAGTATGAATTTTTTAATGACAGTTTTGGTTGCGGAAAATAGTTATATTTATGAAATGTAAATACTATTAATTAATTGCTGGGACTGTTTGTAGGTAGGGAAATATGTTTATTTATTAAATGGGAATACTATTATTTTAATGTTGGGGCTGGAGGAAGACCTAATTATTAATCGTAGGTGCTATTGATTTAACGCCGGGACTGCTTTGAATATTCAAAATGTACCCATTTTTTTTTCCAAATAGGGCCCCCAACATTCCAGGATCCAGAGAAGCCGCAACTAAAGAAACCTGCAGCCACAGGTGGTGAAAGTGAGAAGAACAGGTAGGACAGTTTGTGAAATGTTGTGATTCTAATGGGACAATCCCAATTTTTGGTGAGTGTTATGCCCAATGTAAGGTGCAGGTCAAGACTGTGAACTCTTTCTGTACACACTGCGTCCTTTATATACTACACTGTGGTGCTAGATGTCCTTAAACATATGTCCCGCTCTGGCGAATTCAGGGCCTACCGATTTTGATCTACTAGCCACGCCCCAATGATGCATAGCCACGCCCCAATTATATGCCACACCCACTATCAATAATTTTTTTTCACCATGCTCAACTATAAAGGGGGGCCCCATGAATTTGTTGTACCGGGGCCCTGAATTCCTCTTGGCAGCCCTGGTCTCATGGGTGCAGACTACACTGCTCTGACAGACTTTTAGGAACCAGCTATATTCACTTTTTTCAGACCCAACAACCTCCCTAATTATAATCCTCCAGTGGTTTTATTCATTACAACTTCCTATAAGGATTTTCAGAGCACTTTCTATGTGTTCCAGGCAAGTTCTGACCAGAGTTAAAACAGACACAAATCAGTCTTCTCCAGGCATATAGGGATAATACAATGTGTTTTTCCCCATTATTATCTGTGGATTACACAATTGTGTATGCAGGTACACTATGATTACATTCATACGTCCACAGACACATCGCTATCTCCCACACTATACTGCACTGCGGATTTCCCAAGGTCCGGGCATGCCAGTGGGAATGACACTAACAAATTGCAGACCCTGGAAGTGAGAGCTTAGTATGAACCTTTGTAAGACATTAGCTGAGTGTGAGGCCCACTAACCTTACAGCAATAACCCTGCTGGCGAAAGAAAGTGGGCTGACCCCAATATTCATCAGACTGTAGGCTATACATTCACTAGGAACTAATAACACCACTGGTTCTGGAGGGACTGTACCAATCTACAGACCTGACAGGGGTGGTGCCTTCCGGAAAGTGAACACATCTGTGGTTGGTCAAATTTAGGTCTGATTTGCAGGCCAAGTGCATTTTTTTTTTTATTTCTTCCCTAATTTTTTCCTTTTCTAAATTTTGTGAGCTATGCATTGATTCCTAGTTAACTGACAGAATGAATGTTGGTTCAGTCCACAAAATGGCCGCTTCCACTGTGAGCAGTTGACAGAACTTTGCCAAACTTTGAATAGTGAATTCTGGGAGATCCCGCCAGGGAGCGTGGTTGGAGGGCGGGAGGGGGTGGGGTGTACTTTTGGCTCCACCCAACAACAAAATGATGTAATTTTGTCGCGGGGGGCGGGGCCAAAATGACATGTTCACCGCAATTTGGCGACTAAATTGCAATGTGCGGGATACTTGCCTGTTCTCCCGGGAGTCCGGGAGACCTACCCGGATTTCGGGAGTCTACCAGACATTCCAGAACAGTTGGCAAGTATGAGGTACACTTAAAAGAGGAAGTTGGTCACGGTTTTGGCAGGACTGTTCCGATTCTCTGACTCTGAAAGGCAGGAGGTTTGTCGGAATGTGGGCGTGTCTTAGCAAGAATGTAGGCATCTGTGGACGGATGTGGGAGGGGTTTCGTCAGATTGGGGGTGGGGCTTTTTTGTCCCTATTTCACGTTTCAAAATGTTGGTAGGTATATTGTATTTATTTAATTATAATCTTTAGGTGGCTTATCAAATAGGCCAACTAAGCACATGCCTAGGTCTGGACTGCTCATTGGGCGGAAAAGACATTGGTTTTATGTTCATTTATTTATTTTTGTTTCACTTTTTAGTTTAGTTTTCTGGCTGGAAGCAGAAGAATGACCGGTAATACTTTACAAGATGACAATTGTCTTGATGCAAATGCATTAATTACTGATACTGATCTTGCAGCTAGATGAAATGCTTGCGATATTTGCCTATATAGTGACACAACTCTTATACAAAGGCTTATGGTATTATGAATAAAGAATGAGAAGGACGTTATCTATGACGGCTCCTTGGGCTTTGGAATCTCTGCTCACACTCCCAGGTAAGTGATCGTACATTTACTTTATGTGCAACAAACACATTCGCCATTAGGCATCCATAAAACTTAAAAAAAGTTCTCTAATACCACAGAAACAACGCCCCTATCCCCCAAAAAATAACGCACAGACATACATAATATATGCCTGAGCGAAGAAGAAAGAACCAATCAGCATCAGCGGTTCAATCTCAAGCAGCCAATCACAAGCGGTTTGCTAATCCTCCCCTACGCCGGCTGGCATCACGCACGGGTACATGTGCACAAAGCGATTTCACGCAAACTGGCTCCGTACTATCTCCGCATCAGCCCCTGACTGTCTGCATTGAGCACTGTAAAATGTATGATTACAGGTATTAATAATTAAATGTACCTGTCTGCAGCAAGAGGGTGGTGAGATTATCACCCATCGCAGCCACTGTGTGTACACATCAGTGCAATGACGACCGAAGGGAAATAGATGCTGTGTATCTGCTGACAGCGGATCTGACAGACAGTGAACAATGACTGGAAGCTGTTACAGTGTAATCTACAGTCACAGGCTCTAGGTGAGACTATGGAGACAAGTCCTGGCATGTCTGGTCATACAGAGCACTGATACAGTGTGACAGTCCTGTTACTACACTCCTCAGTACTGAGGAGGTTCACAGAGACATGTTACCGATGAATAACTATATGCCAAGTGTCCTCAATATCCAGTGACAGTCCCCGTTTATCAATATGGACCAACTGTCCAATAACTTTCCCATATTTCTGCAAGTTAGATCATACTTCCCGACTTTAAGAAGACCGCGTCCAGGAGCTGCCTGGGGGAGGTGGGCGTTTTGGGAGCGGGGCTATGCAAATTGCCCCTAGAGCCAAATGCCGCAGCATTTTGGCTCTAATTAGTGAAGTGGGCAGATGCCGGAGGATGCTATACTCTCCCGGGAGTCCGGGATACCTACTCGGAATCTGGGAGGCTCCCGGACATTCCGGGAGGCTCTCGGATATTCCGGGAGAGTATGGCAAGTATAAGTTAGATGTAATTCTATCTTTTCTTATTTTCTAGGGTTAGGAAGTTGATATTTGTTGAAAAATATAAATTTTTCCTGCCTATTCACCTACTAATACATTCCGAATTCTTTCACACAGACTGCAGACCGTTCTACACTTTCATAGACCCGTCACCCCCATTAAAACAGGCAACAAGCTGTTCATCCCTAATGTATGATTCCTCACAGCAGACCACATACTACAGTATTTGTCAATTAATAGTAAACACATCATGTTTGTTGGAAAATACAATAAACGCCCTGACCCCGATCTAATTTTTACTCTTGTCAAGATGAAACTTGCCCCTCTGAATGTGAATTGGGATGATCGGTCCCCTTCTATCCTGGGTTCTGCAGTGCTGCTCAATCTAAGTGGTAGATTTATCAAAAGGAAAAGTAGATGTGTTGCCCATAGCAACCAATCAGATTCTAAACATCATTTTCTAAAATGTACTAGAACATGATACGTAGAATCTGATTGGTTGCTATGGGCAACAGCTCTACTTTTCCTTTGTAGAAGTTTTGATAAACCTAAAACTGCTATATATTATCTAGATGACATTTCTCTGTACTGTGACATCTATATCTTCCATAGTCACCAGATACCTGCGGTTACACAGGTAGGGGCCGTTTTACGCAGGTACCAGCTGTGTTCAAGCAGTTGTGACCACAGCACCAACTCGGCACAACATAGGAATATCATTGATTACTGTACTGAAACGGATGGACAATGTGCAGAGCCAAGTCCAACATGTTGGCATGGTCTGGCATTGTATTTCTTTTCCAATCCGTGTACACTGACTAGGGGCTAGATTTGCTAAGCTGCGGATTTGAAAAAGTGGGGATGTTGCCTATAGCAACCAATCAGATTCTAGCTGTCATTTTGTAGAAGGTACTAAATAAATGACAGCTAGAATCTGATTGGTTGCTATAGGCAACATCACCACTTTTTCAAACCCGCAGCTTAGTAAATCTAGCCCTAAATGTTTAATCAAAATGTAAGAAATCAATGTGTGACGGTGGCAAAATATTAAATGCAATCAGATGTAGATTAATATTACCATTTATTTATATAGCGCCACTGATTCCGCAGCGCTGTACAGAGAACTCACTCACATCAGTCCCTGCCCCATAGGAGCTTACAGTCTAAATTCCCTAACACACACACACACACACACAGACAGACAGAGAGAGACTAGGGTCAATTTGTTAGCAGCTAATTAACCTACCAGTATGTTTTTGGAGTGTGGGAGGAAACCGGAGCACCCGGAGGAAACCCACGCAAACACGGGGGGAACATACAAACTCCCCACAGATAAGGCCATGGTCGGTAATTGACCTCATGACCCCAGTGCTGTGAGACAGAAGTGCTTACCACTGAGCCACCGTGCTGTCCATGCAATGTGTGTATTATATATAATCATGGGAGGAAAGTCTAACAACGCCGTAGGGCACTAGGCAGTCCTCCGAGCTTTAACCTGAAGCCCCGGGCTCCTGCCTGCTTTATTGTCGGATGTGTTTGTTATAACATGTAACACTTGTTATCTGTGTTTAAGCAGGAACACAGGCTGTACCCAGAAAGAGGGCTCTGGTTACGCACTGCAGGTACGAGAAGAGTTGGAGAATTTTCCCGAGGGTTACACAGTAGTTACAATGTTCTACAGGCTGGTTGCCGTTATTAACGTGTTGGGGTACTAAAGTGTACCAGCTGAGACTGAAACAAAGCATCACGGGTAAGCAATCAGCTGCTGTGGAACTACAAGTGCCAACCTGCCCTGTCAGCCAAAGCATGGTAAAAGCTGGTCGCATGGATCTGTATAACAACTGCACTAGATTATATGAGACTACACAGAAGCCGGTAGAGCAAGGGAAAAGTATTTATACTACAATATTAACACTGAAGAATACACTATCTATTTTACCAAGCAACAATCTGATTATATATATATTAATAAGAGGTACAATATTTACATACCACTTTGGATGCTTCATGAAGAGATCTACCAAAAAAGGTTGCACTTAATATCACACTCAAGAAGGACACAGATCACCCAAACGTTCAGATTTTCAAATAGGAAATATCCTTTGTATAAATATTTATATATATATATTTCACTACAGCCGTCTACGTGACGCCTTCAGCGTCAGTCTAGAAAGCAAGCAGCGCATAGAGCGTTGTAGAAAGTGAAACAAGCAACAAGAATAATGATTTGTAATAATTATGACACACCACAGAAGAGTGTGTTCCCAGAAGGATGGGAGCTTGTGAAACAACCTTTATCCTTCCAAAGGTTAACAGGAATAAGAGAAATGCTTTCTCTCTTACTGTAAAAGGCACAGGCAATGTGTATGGCAGACACGCTGGGTCAGCTATGGGACAAATGGTTGCATGTTGGTGGAAAGTCAGAATGATAATTCATCCCTGGGGACTTCTGGGGGCATAAAGATGTTTTATCAAATAGCCAAAGGTCAGGAAGAAACAGCTGACGGATGACACTTTTATTTAACGCCTGAGGGTCATGTGTCACAATGAGCAGGAACCGAAAGGTTAATACCACCTAACACAGGGGAATTAATACAACACACAGCTACCAGGGTTATCAAACATCTGAACTATAAGCTGCTGAATTGGCTAAATCCATCTACAAACAGTCCTCAAAAGGTTCACACAGAGATTTGTAGACCTGCGGCTTGGATGAAATAGTATCATCGCTGTAAAGGCTATGAAAGCTGTGCGGTTTGGCTACATTGATCCAGAGCCCGGCCAATGGCCCGAGGACACCTAAAAGAAACCTATGTCAAGAGGTGATTCCCTTATAACTACGTATAACATCATCATCACCATTGATATATGTTAGGAACAGGGGCGGATGCAGACTATTGCTATACCCCGGGCGATTTTAGGGGAAGGGGGATTTAGGCCCCGCCCCTTTTTAATTTCTAAGGCTGCCGGCGGCTGCACAGTATGTGCAGGTCCGCTCGGCAGTGACAGTGTGCTGCCCCGCTGCTCTGATTGTGTTTAAAACACAATCAGAGGAGCCGGGCAGCACACTGTCACTGCTGAACGGACCTGCACAGTGTGCAGCCGCCGGCAGCAAGCCCCTGCTAGGGGGGGCCATCGCCTCGATCGCCCCCCCCTGGATCCGCCACTGGTTAGGAACTCCAGCAGCCAATACCACAAAACCCGGAGTCTGCTCCGAAGGTCTGGTTTTCACTATTGCCCCTAGTGGTGGGGACAGACTTGGCTGCAGACAAACGGAGGGTCGTGAGATGGGTACTGGCTGTGGAGAACCCAGGAATGAGGAGTAATGGCAGACAGCGAATCCGGTAAACTAGCCAAGGTCAGGGGTCATTTGCAGAGAAGAATAGTCAAAAACACGCCAAAAGGTCAGGGTCACGAGCAGGTCAGCAGAATCCGAAGTACAGGCCAAAAGATCAGGGACACAGGCAAGAAGGCAAAATCCAGTAAGCAGGCAAATAGTCAAAACAGCAATCCAGCAGAAGCAGTGAGCAGGTCAGCACTAGTGCACTACACAGACGCTATAACCGGCAGGGAGGCTAAGCCCTCTCTGCCTTAAGTACTTCATGTGGCCAATCAGAGCCCATCAGCTACTCCTAAATAACTGCTAATTAGCCCGCAGGCTAGCTAGAAGGGGTTTTGCGCATGCGCCCGGCTTCTTCCCATTGTCGGGACGCAGCGCTGAGGCAGAAGCGTCTGGCCAGGAAGTGACGTCCCGGTCGTTGAGGTGATGGCCAGGACGCAGGGCAAAACAGGAAGTGAGCCGTGGCGGCTGTAAGTACCGCCGCGGCTCGTGACAATATATATAGCGCCACTGATTCCGCAGCACTGTATAGAGAACTCATTCACATCAGTCCCTGCCCCATTGGAGCTTACGGTCTAAATTCCCTAACATACACAGAGAGAGAGAGACTAGGGTCAATTTTGATAGCAGCTAATTAACCTACCAGTATGTTTTTGGAGTGTGGGAGGAAACCGGAGCACACGGAGGAAACCCACACAAAAACAAGGTGGGGGAACATACAAACTCCACACAGATAAGGCCATGACCGGGAATTGAACTCATGACTCAAGTGCTAACCACTGAGCCACCGTGCTGCCTATATAACAAACTATTCTGACTATTATTCTGCCAAAATCCACAGCTGTAATACCAGACAAATCTCCCAGTAAACGTGGATCGATGTGAGAGCTCCCAGCATACAATATCTACGTATTGTGACTTTATTGCCTCTATTCATTTGGAGTGTACTAGATTATAATAGTGTTGATCTAATGACTGAGTAAACGGCTCTCTAATCACAGTCGCTGGCAGTGACAGTGTACAGTGTTTTTGTGGTTAGCCATGTAAACAATTGGAGCGAGCGATGAACTAGTTGGCAGATCTCTCAGTAGAAAACACCTGCACGGAAGCCTTGGACAGCTCTGAACAAGGAAATAATCACCTGTGACGCTCAGCTAGGCCAGAAACCAAATGTGTTCGCAGCCAAATGCAGTTCATTCAGGTGTAATCGTTTGAAGCTCATTAAAATCCCACACAACTCATCATTTACAAAGCTGCAGCGGTACAGTGCGAATGCGGTTTGTGACGTCCTATAATTGCACACGTGCCCCTGTTTTATGGATAATGCATGCCATTGTCGGACTAACTTACACAGTCTGAGGGGGGAGCAGACTGACCTGGGGGCCTCCCATGAGAGGTGCTGGAGGCCCAACGTCAACCCTCTACTTTAAATTAGAGATGCTCACTGACCCACGTGAACTGGTTTTGGATCTGGATTAGCTTCAAGTTTTGGTTTTGGCAAAACCGCCCACGTGTGTTTTGGTTTTGGATTTTTTAGAAAAAATCCTAAAACATGCTAAAATCACATAATTTTGCTCTTATTTTGTTCCTACATTATTATTAACCTCAATAACACTCAAGTCATTTGCAGTCAATTTTGACCACCTCACAGATCACAATATTATTTTCATCCACTTTCAAACAAATACTGCAGCGACCTGGCTGGATGGTAAGCGACAGAGCAATGACACAAACACACGGCAGTTCCTAGCACATCTAGGGCACATTGGCGCACAGCAGTGGCAGAAAAGAAAAATGGGGGTCTGCCCTCCCTCCCACCCCCCGCTGTGTTGGGTCTTAAAAATGAATTCAAAACTCGCGAGATCTGACGATGTCACGATGACGTTTTGCCTCGTTTTCAATTCCGAGGGCATGAGACAGTACCGAGCTGGGTCGGCTCGGTACTCGGATCCCCTAAGTTCGGGTGTGCTCGGTTCTCCAGCAGCTGAGACAAAAATCCTAAATGTCAGGAAGACAGAACAGTCCCTTAGATTTTGGACCTTCAGACCTAAATCAGACGAGTTGGGAAGTTATAACTGATTGTAATCAATGGATAAGATGAACACGCAAGTTGATTCAATTGTGGCATTGAGGGTGATGGCTGTGTCTTTGAATGTCAGTCCCACTGGGTTTTTTAAAAGGGTCACGGCAATCTTTGTTACTCATCATCATCATTTATTTATATAGCGCCACTAATTCCGCAGCGCTGTACAGAGAACTCACTCACATCAGTCCCTGCCCCATTGGGGCTTACAGTCTAAATTCCCTAACATATACACACACAGACAGACACAGAGAGACAGACAGACTAGGGTCAATTTGTTAGCAGCCAATTAACCTACCAGTAAGTTTTTGGAGTGTGGACGGAAACCGGAGCACCCGGAGGAAACCCACGCAAATACAAGGAGAACATACAAACTCCTCACAGATAAGGCCATGGTCGGGAATTGAACTCATGACCCCATTGCTGTAAGGCAGAAGTACATTTTGTTTTTCATTAAAATCAGAACTCTATTTTGATACGGCTGTTTGTCAATACAGTTTTAATATAAAGCAATACGTAAGCAAACAGTTTTGTGATGAAACAATTGTTTATTTGTGCAATAAATAAAGCATATATATATATATATATATATATATATATATAAAAACAATTACTACAATATAGCAAAGTGGAAGCACGAGCTACTGAGGGTGAAGATGTGATGGGGGAGGGGCTGTCACGCTTGCACCTGTCGCCGTCCTTGTCTCACCTACTCGCTTATCCTCAAGCGCCTGATGATGATCATGATGTTCATGATTAAACCTGACTACTTTTATCTTTCATGTTTTCTTTTTACTTTGGAGGACAACTGTTCGTTAATATTTTAAAAATTAATTTCACTTTATACCTCTCGCTGTCACAATTTTGCACCCCCAAAAATGTTGTGCCCTCCAAAAGCCTTGAGCCCTAAGCTGCAGCCTAGTCAGCCTATTGGATAATTAGGCCCTAGCCCGTAAAATAAAAAACCTTTCATAATAATAATAATAATAATAATAATAATAATAATAATAATATTATAGCTATCCTAAATGAATGTTCGATGTTGTCTTCAAACGTCTATGATAACAGTGTATAGTAGGTTTTAGTTCTTTTCATAAAAATGTGACACCAGTGAATTAAGTAGGTATTTAATTTTTTTGGGCTTATAAATATGAAAACCACAAGATCAAACTGCTGCCAGTAGCTGTAAAACATAGAAGAAGCGAAATTGCAGCAGAAAGTTCAAGAAAAGCACGGAGGACGGAGCTCGTTGCTGAGTCTGAGGTTTTGGCCGTTAGCCCAGAGACCCTGAGATGTCCACACAGATAATCAGAGCTCTCTGGGTAGAAATCAAACCGCTGATTGACACTATCCACCATAATCTGTCAGAAACCTGCTGTTTATTTTCTATGGAAAAAAAAACCCATCTCTCAAGAGCCTTCTCATTAATTATTTTTATTTTTCAATTTCACTCCCACTTATACCAAGATATCATTAAGCTAACTATTCTGAGCCCTAATCATACATTACAGACCCTCCAATTTACAACTTCCCTGTGAGACGAAACAGCTTCAAAACAACACCTGCAAATAGACTGGGATCACATTTTAAACCAGACACTCTGTTTTCTTTAATGATCTACCCCTCCATTGTCTTCATGTCCTTTGCTACCAGCATTGTATGTACATTTAGGGCCTGATTCATTAAGGATCTTAACTTAAGAAACTTCTTATTTAAGTCTCCTGGACAAAACCATGTTACAATGCAAGGGGTGCAAATTAGTATTCTGTTTTACACATAAGTTAAATCCTGGTTGTTTTTTCATGTAGCGCACATATATCAACTTTAAATTTCAGTGTACAAATAAGCTATCAAGTATTTGTGTGCTACATGGAAAAACAGTCAGTATTTAACTTATGTGCAAAACAGAACACTAATTTGCACCCCTTGCATTGTAACATAGTTTTGTCCAGGAGACTTAAATAAGAAGTTTCTTAAGTTAAGATCCTTAATGAATTAGGCCCCTAGAGAGAGGAGACATAATTAGCAAAAATTATAACAAGATGTATGACCTTATATGAATGTAGTTTTCGGGAGATCAATTAGCTGGGTATGCACTGATGCAATTATCGTGCAGATCACACGATTTATGACCGGTTGCAAGAGTGTGCACGCTCCCACGATCATGTTTTAATGTAGCAACACACATCGCATCTGTTGATTGGGTTTTCTAAACTTCCAATTAATCACGATCACCGAAAGAATGATGTCAGGCAAATTTGGACGTGTGTAAGCACTCATGACCAACAGTGTAGGCAGATATCTGGACGGAGTCACGATCATTTTATCAGATGGTCATGAGATGAAGACCACAGGTCTGAAGGTGAATCGTGTAGGTGTGTACACATAAATCGTTCATCGGCACCTTCAATCGTCGGTGAAATCGTTACAGAAATTGCATCTGATGTATGACTGCATAGGTTTAGTAGATAAATATATTCCTACCCTCATTGTTTTTAGAGCTTCATATACTTTGTGATGGCACTGAAAGGGTGATTTGGCTACCGGAAAAGATGCATAGGGGGTCTTGGAGTGAGTGGCTGTGTGTTGGGTCAGACAGCTGCTCAGTAGCCCGTTCCATGATATTGTCCTACCCAAACAACTCTAAGCTTCCAGCAATCAGGATGAATCAGTCAGCAAACTGTTTGCTCTAACCTGATCTAAAAGATGAAATCTGCCCAAACAACTGAGTAACAGCTACAATTGTTTGCAGAGGTCTTTGTTTCTCTGAGCTGGGCAGAAGGCCCACTCTGCTGTTCGTTAAACAAATGCTTGTTTAGTAATGACAGGCAATGATTTTGTTTTTAAGGATTGTTTTTGCTTATCCTCAGATCCCCAGTGGGAGAATCTTCACCTACTCCCTGCTATCAGCGACAGATAAAACTAGCTGTGAGCTCGTTAAAGGTAACTTCTGGATTCTACCTGGGTTTCCATGTGCTTGTAGGATGAAGTGTCACAAACCTACAGGATAGAAGAACCCCAAGACTGGTATTCTTGTGGTTTATGAGGTCTTTATGAGGTCTTTCAGTGTCCCCGATCCAGCCTGGTGTCCTCGTCCTCAACGTGTGACCCTGCAGCTCACTCACTCAACTGGGTACCTAGAATATTTTTTGGAGTGACCACTGTCAGATATTCACTACAATGGTCATGGTGCTGGTAGCTCCCAGAAAAGAACCAGAAGTCTGGGGTAGCACCACATCCCGTCAAGCTGTTTAGTCATAAGAGGACTGGTACTGAGGTTTAAGATGAAGTCAAAGGCTTGCAGAAGGTAAAATAGTGATGGACGAAGCCAAAGTCAAGCAACTGGAGAAGGTAGAATAGTTGGAGACGAAGCAGAGTTCGATTGATTGTAGAAGATAGAATCGTGATGGACAAAGACAAAGTGAAAGGATTGGAGAAGGTATAATAGTGATGGACAAGCCAAAGTCAAGGGATTGGAGAAGGTACAATAGTGATGGACAAGCCAAAGTCAAGGGATTGGAGAACGTACAATAGTGATGGACAAGCCAAAGTCAAGGAATTGAAGAAGGTAGAATAGTCGGCAAAAAAACCAAGGTTGAAGGATTGGAGAAGGTAGAATGGTGATGGACAAAGCTGAGGATGAAGGATTGTAGAAGGTAGAATGGTGATGGACAAAGCTGAGGATGAAGGATTGGAGAAGGTAGAATCGTGATGGACAAAGCTGAGGATGAAGGATTGGAGAAGGTAGAATGGTGATGGACAAAGCTGAGGATGAAGGATTGGAAAAGGTAGAATGGTGATGGACAAAGCTGAGGATGAAGGATTGTAGAAGGTAGAATGGTGATGGACAAAGCTGAGGATGAAGGATTGTAGAAGGTAGAATGGTGATGGACAAAGCTGAGGATGAAGGATTGGAAAAGGTAGAATCGTGATTCTACCTTTAAGTCTTCTTCAAAACACAAGCAAATAAATCCAAATCTAAACTTAGCTACTACAAAAGTTTGGTAGAACTGAATGACGTTATAGAGGCTACAAACAGGTGAGATGAAATGTTCTGATTGACGTAACTTTTTCACTAAAGGGCTGAATGCAAAGTAAGTAAAGCTGTGCAGTAATGCAGGTGAGGAGACCAGCTGGCTTGTTGTTCTTAGCAGAATGCTGATTAAAGGAATTGAGATATGTGTTTGTAGCTGGCACTGTGAATAGTTATCTGACAGCTGTCATTTGGAGCTAGTGTTATGAATCCTCACAAAAATCTACTGTGAACTGCCCGTTTTGGAGTCCCAGAACAATGGCAAATTGACACTTGGGGTAAAAGTATCAATCGGCCGATATTTAATACTGCCGATTTTCGGAGGTTTTCCATCATTATTTAAAAAGGGAATTTTATTGAAGGCAAAGCCCGTCCTGTTTAAATCTGGGGTTTAGGTTCAACAAAAACATACTTGAGGAATGCCGTTGTTACAAGAACAATAGGTGGCTGTTTCCTATTTCATTCTTTTTTCATCCTTATCTTCTTCAACAGGTCAGGACACTCGAATGGCAGAGATGTGTTTTCGGAATTCTAGAGGCAGGAAGTCATATCTCTCTGTGGAATGGTGGATACACTGGTCCAGAAAGACAAGCGGGACGTTTGTGGTTTGTGTATATCTTTTATATACTGAAGCTCCTGGTAATATCTGATAGGACTTTGCACGCTATATCTGTTTTGAAGATGACACATTGTTTAATCTCTCTTTTTAATTGTGTAGTAAGTTGTCAGAACCAGACTTTAACAAACAAACCTCTAATACCATTCCGGAGAATGTTTATTGTTGTATGGTGACCAAAATCCTTCTCCAGGCTGTGTAGAACCTTTAGGGGCACATGGTGGTTGGAACCTTGTATTTTGGAATACAGAGCAAGCAGAGACATAAAGCTGCAAAGATTTCTTAGTGTGAAGTCAAAGGATGGAAAAAATAATATAGATGACAGGAGCATCAGTCATATCTCTCATCCAGCAGGATCTTCTAAGGAGCCAGGGAAGTTGTCCACTAACATAAATGGAAAGATGTGATTTACCAACTGTATGTCCAGATATTAATCAGGGTTGGCATCATTATGGGTGCATACACTTTGCAGTAAATGTTCAGGCACCAATTGTCATATTTTAAGGTACATTAACTACACACCTCTTGGGATCTCGGGATTTTTCCAGCCCTGGTCAAATCATACTATTGGTCTATAAACCATTCCCATAAACACATATGACAGATCCTTGACAAGGCAGTGTTTTCCCCAAAAAATGTTGCCAGCCGGGTGGCATTAAGAAGTAACCGGGTGGGGGCAGCTGTAATACTTTGCAATAATTTTGAAATATTTTGGAGGTTATTGCCCACACCTGTCAGGACAAGTGGTCAGTGGTCTAACACACACTGCTGGCTGTAGTGCTCTCATAATGTCTGTTCTTACAGGAGAAACAATGGTTTATTATATTGTAATAGGACTCTGTTGGGCTCCAAGAGCCGGGAGACAACTAAAACCAGCCGGCTGAAGCCACCGGGAAATAGGTGCTGAACACTGAATCAAGTCACATATTATGCTCTCACATGACAAATTGGTACGAAACAGAATTACTGAATGGAGACCCACCAAATCTATTACAGATAATACCTGAATTAACACAAGAGGCCATCATTCCGCTGTCACACCTTACCCTCCACCCTCTACTTACCATCCTACCACAAACACTTTTGTTCTTCACTTATCTGAAATTCAAAACTCCCAGTTTCAATTTTACGTAAGTTAGCGGTTTACAACCCATATATTAATCATATGACGGAAACCAAATACAATAAACAGTTGCTATATTATCTTGATAGTAACTTTGTTAAAATGTTCTCAAATTTCTGTGAATAATACGTTATTGTGAGTTTTCAATAAAAACACATTAAATAAAAAAAAAGAAGTTTCTGGTTTTATGGTTTGACGATGGCTTGTGCCACTTTGCGGTTAACCAATTTGCGTTCCTTTTTGATGTCCTGATTAAGCCGATACGCTAACAGTATTTGTGACAATGCTTTTATATTATTGGGGGATAGGTACACAGCTGCTTTCTTGACTGTAAAACTTTGGGTTGAAGGAACAGAACTAAAACGGGCCCCACTGGCTAATCCCCCCCCCCCACCCCCTATAATAGTGACGACTAAAACCACACGTAAATGAAGCATGTGATGGATTTTGTAAGCAGTCCAACAATGAATAAGGCTGAGGGGGAGAGAGTGTGTGCAGTCATTGCAGACAAGCAGACAGGTGCAGAAATCTGCAAGCATGGCAGAAGGCATTTGCAGTTTCTAAATGGGACGGGAATTACGTTTCGATTGCTTAATTAAGTTGAGCTTAGTTTTTTTTCTCCATAAGCACAAAAAACAGCTATTTTAAATAGTCGGGTATAAGCATTCTGCTGCTGTCACCTAGTGTGAACCTACCATGTACAGAGGCAGAAAAGTCACAAATAGAGGGACAGACTGATAGTAATGGCCATGTACAAAGCAGCAGAACAAAAAATATGATTATTGTTAATTTATACAGCACCAATCATATTACACAGCGCTGCACAGGGGGGGGGGGGGGGGGGGTGGGGCAAAAATGATGCAATTCCCTAAGAATCACTTCATGGCGGCTCTAATCCTGCCTACCTCACTTATGAAGTCGGCAGATTTGGGAGGATGCCCTATTCTCAGGGGCAGGATGGGCTGGGGGGCAGGGGGGCAGCTGCCCCCCAGGCCGCCCCCATAATGGGCTACCTTAGGCTGGGTCACTGGGCCGCCTGCAATTTTTTGCTTTAAAATAAGCTGCTGAGTCAAGTCTTGCCCCCGTCCCGGGCCGCAATTTGCCAGCCCTCCCCTGCCTATTCTCCCAGGAGTCTGGAAGACCTTCCCGGAATTCGTGAGTCTACCGAACATTCCGGGAGAGTTGGCAAGTATCATAAATTTGTATAGAATATCTTTTCATTTTACAGGACTGCATTGAGGATGTTGTCTTCTTCTGGGTCAACACTAAACAGAATTGGAGCTAACATGGTGAAGAACGGAGGTTTTTGTCACTGGGGATCTCCCTTTTGCCTAAATGCACGTGTTTAGAGAAAACATTTGGGTGTGTTAGAGGAGAGAATATAGGAAAACATTGCACATTGCCTTCCCTCAGGTTCGCTGTCTCCTCTGCACCTGGGGGTATTGGAGCTGAGAGGTCAGGAGCAGTATTTGTGTACAGTGGACACAGACAATCCTTACACACAATTTACACAACTCAGAGACACAAAGGTGACAGGTTCTCTCCATTGCCTTTTGAGGGGAGAGTTGCATTTTAAGACGCACTTTAGCCAATGTAAAACAAATCTACATCCAGACAAGTCTTACATGCAATACAGGCAGTCCAGATGTTCCCTCAATTCCAGGATAAATATAAGTGACGTTTACACTTCCATACCTCCCAACATACAAGTGGGACAGGGGGCGTGGCCATGTCAGGATTGGGCCGTGGCCACGCCCCTAGAGTGCTACCTAGCGGAGTAAAGTGCTAGACTGCCCATTACTATCTCCCTTCCCTCCACATTCCCACCCTTGGGACAAATATGTCCCCCGAGAGGAACAGCAGAAGAGAGCCTCAAATTCGGGACTGTCCCGCTGGGTTTAAATCCACTCTGTATGGAGTTAGTATGTTCTCGTTGTGTTTGTGAGGATCATCGGTTTCCTGCCATAGTCCAAAAACTTACTGCTAAGTTACTTGGCTGTTGACAAATTGGACCCATTTGATTGGTATTGAATTTAGTATATAAGTGTCAGGAGCAGTGGCGACCGCGGGTACCGCCGTGATTCACTTGCCCTTAGTGCTGGCATTCCGGCCGTCTCCATAATGACCGGGACGTCACTTCCTGCTTCTCTGCCCCACCTTTGCCAGGGCAATGACCGTACGCCAAGCATTCTCTTAGCATGCCCGGTAACTCAGGGCAGCCGGGCGCGTGCACTAAAGTACCTACAGCCTTCGGGTTGATTGATGAACCAGCACATTTAATTAATCTGCCCCTGAGAACTGTTACAGTTCAAAGCCCTGATTGGCCAGTACTAGTATTTAAGGCAGGGAAAGCTTAGCCCCCCTGCCGGTTATAGCGTGAACTACCCACTTGCTAACCTACTCCTGTCCTGTTCCTGCTTGTCCCAGTTCCTGTGGATACTCTGCCCGTTTTCCTATTGGACCTACTGTTGTGACCTTCTGCTTGTACCTTGGACCCTGCCTGCTTGCCTGTGACCCTGACCCTTTGGCCTGTATCTTGGACTCCGCTGTATTGCCTGTGACCCTGACCTTTGGCGTGTTATCTGACCATTCTACCTTGCTTGTGATCCCTGACCTCGGCTTACGTCTGACCATCCGCTACCATCTACTCAGCCTCCTCCGGCCCTGCCGCTGCGGTTCTGTATAACAAACTTACACTACGTTTGGAGTTAAGTCCTGGGGGCATCTGAGTACCTGTGAGCGCATAAAGGTCTACGGGAATGGCGGCTGCTAAAGGTGAAGATCTCCGCCAACTAGTTCTGTAAGTTTGTTAACAGACCTAACAATAAGCTCATAATTGGCAGGAACTGATGTGATTATACATTCTCTGTGCAATATGATTTGTGCTTTATTAATAAACAATAATAATAAATCCAGACACACCATTACATTGTCGCATACACCGTGCTGCATAATTGAGGTCCAACCTTACAATAAATCACGATCAACAGTCTATTATTCCTTTCTGGTTTTCAAAAGTCTACGTCTCCTGGACAAATATCTCTAATTTAACTACACAGCAAACAAAGTCATAAAAAGCGTTAGATAAACAGTGTACGGCTATCTGCTGTCGCTAATAATATCACACTGCTTTACACAACAATCCCATCATCCCCCCCTCTCACGTTTTTTAATTAGGCAAAGAGTTGCTTGTCTAAGGATCGCAAGATTGGAATTATCTCCCAAGCTACAAGACAAAACCGTTCAGGAGAATTTATTGCCTATTATATTTCAATGCAGGAGCCAAATCCCTTGTGATTTAACAGTAATTTTGTGTTTACTGCCTTGCTGAAAACCTAAATTAAAATTCTATGTAAAGGATGCCAAAAAAAAGTGATATAAGTACGGATGATAACGTTCTGCTTCCAGCGCGAGTATTGATGTTGACAGGGAAAATGGTTATGAAGAAAAATATTTCAGATACTAAATTGCCAAGACCATCACTCTTATATCGTCCTGATGAAGCAACGTTTAACAAGTTGTGTAACAAACAGAAAAATTATATCTGTGCACAAGGTAGAAGAAGCCAGTGATGTGGACTCAAGTTATGAAAGGGGGATCAGGATAGGAAGTAATTTAATCTCTGCTGGCAATATGATTGGCTGGGTGTCGTTGCTGATAGCATGGGGAATCTATAAGAATGTTACACATAACGTTGCAATACTTGTTCTGTTATCGCAATGTCAGGACTGCAATAACAAAATAAATAATAGAACAATATTCACTGAATAAAGCAATTTTTCAAATTTTTTTATTTTTTTTAAATAAAATTATTTAAAAAAAAATATTTTCTATTGTTTACTCCACAAGCTGAAAATGTAAGCCCCAAGCTATCCGTTCCTCCCTGCATGCACAAACCGTCAAGACATGGGCAGAGACTGTTAACCTCTACCATCCTTGGCCAGCATCGCCTTACAGCAATTAAATTATATTTATTTATTTTAAATATACCCGAAAAGTGCAACATATGCCTAACCCCGGGCTCATTAGCGTATCATTGCAAAATGTGGAATGGCGCTGCTTCGATATTTGCTAAGAGTATTTCAAGGAGCTGCCGGCACACTTCATGATACTTGAAACTGCTCCGGGAATAGCTCCATACTGTCCTGATTTCAGAGGCACGGTCATGAAGTTAGGGCTCTGTGACCCCCCCCCCCCCCAACCCCCCATGACCGTGCTCCTACTGAGACGTGGCCACACCCCCTGTCCTGCTGCCAGGACGCGCATGTTGGGAGGTATGGGATAGGCTGGAAACACCCTTTCAAAGTCCAACCTCCTACCACAATAAGATCAGCCCCCTCATTAATAAACAGTTGATAACATAAACATAACCCCTTATTCTTATCCTTAACACTATTATATAAATGATCCCACATGGAACTTGTTGTAAAATAGAAAGTTGTTTATTTACCTCAGTAAACACACTATATGGTGGGGGGAGAACACTGTAAGCAGATCATCAAAGGTCCAATGCCAGTCCAGATGTCCCAACGCGGGTCACATACCCTCTAGACATCAATACTTATACACCATGTTACCCAAGCGCACCCTTGTCATTTGTCTTCCCAGGCATTCCAGAACCCAAACCCCTCTGAGCTAATCGCAACGCAACCACAAGGACCCACTGTCCCCAGGGACAGTACTTGCACAGAACCTAAGCTGGCCCTTTGAAGGGAATGGGTTCCAAACACCTCACTACAAGTAATGTGCGCCCCACCAACCTTGCCAGCCGACTGTACAGTGTTCTCCTGCAAAACCAAAGGCTGCACCAGCAGTACGGCCACGGCCCCATGTACAGAGCTTGTGCACCACGGAGCTTCACACACACCATCGAGTCTCCACCAGAACCTGACCTAGAGAACAGAGCTCATGCACCACAGAGCTTCACACACCATCAGGTCTACACCAGAACCTGACCTAGAGAACAGAGCTTCTGCACCACAAAGCTTCACACACTATCGGGTCTCCACCAGAACCTGACCTAGAGAACAGAGCTCATACACCACGGAGCTTCACACACCATCAGGTCTACACCAGAACCTGACCTAGAGAACAGAGCTCATGCACCACGGAGCTTCACACACCATCGGGTCTACACCAGAACCCGACCTAGAGAACAGAGCTTGTGCACCATGGAGCTTCACACACCATCAGGTATACACCAGAACCCGACCTAGGGGACAGAGATTCTGCACCACAAAGTTTCACACACTATCGGGTCTCCACCAGAACCTGACCTAGAGAACAGAGCTTCTGCACCACAAAGCTTCACACACTATCGGGTCTCCACCAGAACCTGACCTAGAGAACAGAGCTCATACACCACGGAGCTTCACACACCATCAGGTCTACACCAGAACCTGACCTAGAGAACAGAGCTCATGCACCACGGAGCTTCACACACACCATCGGGTCTCCACCAGAACCTGACCTAGAGAACAGAGCTCATACACCACGGAGCTTCACACACCATCAGGTCTACACCAGAACCTGACCTAGAGAACAGAGCTTGTGCACCACGGAGCTTCACACACCATCAGGTCTACACCAAAACCCGACTTAGACAACAGAGCTCATACACCACGGAGCTTCACACACCATTAGGTCTACACCAGAACCTGACCTAGAGAACAGAGCTTCTGCACCACAAAGCTTCACACACTATCGGGTCTCCACCAGAACCTGACCTAGAGAACAGAGCTCATACACCACGGAGCTTCACACACCATCAGGTCTACACCAGAACCTGACCTAGAGAACAGAGCTCATGCACCACGGAGCTTCACACACCATCGGGTCTACACCAGAACCCGACCTAGAGAACAGAGCTTGTGCACCATGGAGCTTCACACACCATCAGGTATACACCAGAACCCGACCTAGGGGACAGAGATTCTGCACCACAAAGTTTCACACACTATCGGGTCTCCACCAGAACCTGACCTAGAGAACAGAGCTTCTGCACCACAAAGCTTCACACACTATCGGGTCTCCACCAGAGCCTGACCTAGAGAACAGAGCTCATACACCACGGAGCTTCACACACCATCAGGTCTACACCAGAACCTGACCTAGAGAACAGAGCTCATGCACCACGGAGCTTCACACACCATCGGGTCTACACCAGAACCCGACCTAGAGAACAGAGCTTGTGCACCATGGAGCTTCACACACCATCAGGTATACACCAGAACCCGACCTAGGGGACAGAGCTCATACACCACAGAGCTTCACACACCATCAGGTCTGCACCAGAACCTGACCTAGAGAACAGAGCTTGTGCACCATGGAGCTTCACACACCATCAGGTCTACACCAAAACCCAACTTAGACAACAGAGCTCATACACCACGGAGCTTCACACACCATTAGGTCTACACCAGAACCTGACCTAGAGAACAGAGCTTCTGCACCACAAAGTTTCACACACTATCGGGTCTACACAAGAACACGACCTAGGGAACAGAGCTCGTGCACCACGGAGCTTCACACACACCATTGGGTCTCCACCAGAACCTGACCTAGAGAACAGAGCTCATACACCACGGAGCTTCACACACCATCAGGTCTACACCAGAACCTGACCTAGAGAACAGAGCTCGTGCACCACGGAGCTTCACACACCATTGGGTCTACACCAGAACCCGACCTAGAGAACAGAGCTTGTGCACCATGGAGCTTCACACACCATCAGGTATACACCAGAACCCGACCTAGGGGACAGAGCTCATACACCACAGAGCTTCACACACCATCAGGTCTACACCAGATAATGACCTAGAGAACAGAGCTCATACACCACGGAGCTTCACACACCATCAGGTCTACACCAGATAATGACCTAGAGAACAGAGCTCATACACCACGGAGCTTCACACACCATCGGGTCTGCACCAGAATTCGTCCTTTATAGCCTTTCCCTTAAGCCCTCTCTCATGACACCCACATTGCGTCTACCCAAACCCTCCCTTGTTTCGTTAACCCTTAGTGAGGTCCAAACTAGTTATGAACACAAACCTCAGCTGTAAATTTCCCTCCGGATTATTCCATCCCTCAGTACTAATAATTTCGCCTTTTACAGCATTCGCCCAAAATACTGCTTGTTTCAGCTTCTTTAATGCACAATTAAAAAATATGTGCCTTTGAGCAAAAGAAAACACAATTTGTCCTGCACGCTTGCACTTTCATAAATGATCCCCATGATGGATTATTGATATATTAGTGTGAACGCAGCCAATCACTGATGTCAGCAGTGTCTTGTGAGCCAATAGATTGCATCCCCATGAATCTCATTAAGGAATCGAGTAGGACGCGGGTAGGCTTTAAATCGCTCCTAGTACTGGAAAGCATGAGATCTGTGCGGTGGATTTACTGTATCTCTTAACCCAAATCTCGCAAAGACTGCTGGGAAAAAAAAATCAAAAGAGCTTGTGGTTTGACGACTTTAAGCTGTCTTACCACTAAAATTACAAAACAAGCATAATGCAAATGAAACCTAATTGAAGTCATGTAAAAAATGTAAAAAAAAATCACCATCTCTGTCCCCGGTTCTCAGCAGTCTCAAGCCCTGAAAACCACATAAATGCATAATAATAAGGCATCATATCCTCCACCGCTTCCTGCCACAGTAGTCTCACTAAATACAAGATTTATCAATTTGTACCGTATGTGTGTGTGAAGGGGGGGGGTCATCTCTCTCTGAGCTGGAAGATGACTAGTTCATTATGGTATATCACAAGTCAGAGCATACATCCGGCGTGTTTACTGTAAGACAAAGTGTTTGGAAAGTGCACATTTGAGAAATAAAGTGTATACCTGTGGTTTATCACTACCAGTACAGACACACAAGCTGCTTATTGGTGATGCACCCGTTCCACTGCACAATCACCATCCCACGTCTTAAAACTTAATGCTGTAAATTGCAAAGAAAGACTTTGACACTTTTGTAAGTTTGGCAAAATTAGGTCACAGTTTATAATAAATTGGTGGTGGGGAAAGCACAATGTGGGACAGCTGAAACAACTGAATACTGAACCAAACGGACAGATGGGCAAATGACCCTAAATTCACTAAACCAAGGATAACGTCCCTTACTGATTGGCTGGTGCTATATCTGGTGTCAGAGTGACCACACCCCCTCTAGGCTCACAATGACGTGTCCTCGCAAAGCAGGTCAATGGTTTCCCCACAGGAAAGGACCAAGAGTCACCTGTTCCTTAAAGGGAGCAGCGACCTGCGGCCAATGAGCGATAGCGCCATATGTATCAGTAGCTGACCGCAGTGCTTTCCTGCCAAACTGTTTCTGCTCTGTATGAGGGAGAGTCAAGTTAATAACGTGCAAAGTACATAAAGGCAATCAGACTACTAAGTAGGATGAAAAGGGGTGAGAGGGCGAGATTTGTTCAGAGAATGAGGCAGAACAGCGGCCAGAGAAACCCAGACCCGCCCACGATGGATACCATTGGCTGAAAGGGGCTACAGAATATATATATATATATATTATATTAACCCTTGCTAGGTAAGTGTTGTGTATGTGGGCCCGAATTGCGTGAGTTTAAGTGCGCTCGGCTTTAGGGCCTCTCTCATCATCATTACGCAGGCCATTTGTGTTGGCTCAAAGCGATGAGTAATTGTCTCATCTAATGTCAGTTAACACTGCCTGAAAATCCATCTGTCCGATGACCGTAACCTGCTAGTGTGGACAGTGATCAGTTGGCCGCGGAGACTCGACAAGATACGTTTAATGTGGTCAGTGGTCACCCATGACAGAATGTGTATGGGCATCTTTAGGGTCACTGTAATCAGATGAGAAGTTTTTTTAAAATAGTTTTTTTCAATAACAGTGTTATTGTTGGAGGTAAAAATTGCTGGTGAAAAAGGGTGTTTGTGCCCTTTAATAAATCGGCCCCTTAGATCTCCACAATGTTGCTAGGGCAGTCAAAGGCAACATGATGCACTTCTGGGGCCACACGGTGCGGTCCACTGACCTTCAAAAGACCCTTAATCTCAGTAATAAGGTAAAACACTACATTTATCTGTAATATCAGCAGACGTTTTACACAAGTGTTACACGCTATAAGAAACACATCTGACAATAAAACAAGAGATAGCTCGGAGGGCCAGAGGTGATAGCTCGGAGTGCTGCAGGTGATGGCTCGGAGAGCCAGAGGTGATGGCTCGGAGTGCTGCAGGTGATGGCTCAGAGGGCCTGAGGTGATGGCTCGGAGGGCCGCTTGTGATGGCTCGGAGGGCCGTTGGTGATGGTTCGGAGGGCCGCAGGTGATGGCTCGGAGGGCCATTGGTGATGGCTCAGAGGACTGCAGGTGATGGCTCGGAGGGCCGCTGGTGATGGCTCGGATGGCCGGAGGTGATGGCTCGGAGGGCCGCAGGTGATGGCTTGGAGGGCCACAGGTGATGGCTCGGAGGGCCGCTGGTGATGACTCGGAGGGCCGCTGGTGATGGCTCGGAGGGCCGCTGGTGATGGCTCGGAGGGTCGCAGGTGATGGCTCGGAGGGCCGCTGGTGATGGCTCGGAAGGCCGCAGGTGATGGCTCGGAGGGCCGGAGGTGATGGCTCGGAGGATCGCAGGTGATGGCTCGGAGGATCGCAGGTGATGGCTCGGAGGGCCGCTGGTGATGGCTCGGAAGGCCGCAGGTGATGGATCGGAGGGCCGGAGGTGATGGCTCGGAGGATCGCAGGTGATGGCTCGGAGGGCCGCTGGTGATGGCTCGGAGGGCCGCAGGTGATGGTTTGGAGGGCCACTGGTGATGGCTCCTAGGGCCGCTGGTGATGGCTCGGAGGGCCGCTGGTGATGGCTCGGAGGGCCGCAGGTGATGGCTTGGAGGGCCACAGGTGATGGCTCGGAGGGCCGCTGGTGATGGCTCGGAGGGCCAGAGGTGATGGCTCGGAGGGCCGCTGGTGATGGCTCGGAGGGTCGCAGGTGATGGCTCGGAGGGCCGCTGGTGATGGCTCGGAAGGCCGCAGGTGATGGCTCGGAGGGCCGGAGGTGATGGCTCGGAGGGCCGCTGGTGATGGCTCGGAGGGTCGCAGGTGATGGCTCGGAGGGCCGCTGGTGATGGCTCGGAAGGCCGCAGGTGATGGCTCGGAAGGCCGCAGGTGATGGCTCGGAGGGCCGGAGGTGATGGCTCGGAGGATCGCAGGTGATGGCTCGGAGGATCGCAGGTGATGGCTCGGAGGGCCGCTGGTGATGGCTCGGAGGGCCGCAGGTGATGTCTCGGAGGGCCACTGGTGATGGCTCGGAGGGCCGCAGGTGATGGCTCGGAGGGCCGCCAGCTGCCCATCACTGAGCTAGATTGATACATGCACTATTGACAAACATTGGGAACTAGCTGTTCTCACTAATTAGAAAAGAGATGTCCTCATCCTAATTAGACAGGAAATATCTAGATTTCCTCTCTCTAGCTCAATATAGATCAGCTGACTCTACATATAGAGAGTACAGGCTGTCTGAGACTCTGCTGCGTTGGTATAGAAGTAATGTATAGTCCTACAGTAGCTGTGAGTCACCTGTCCTATAGACTTTCTCTAGCAGTCTGACAGGAGATATATATAATGTTCTTTCTGCTGGGACGGTAGCTGCATTTACCTCAGCTGACCCTCGGCTGCCATATAGCAGTTTAAACAGAGCTGTGGACGCCCTGTCAGCGGAGCAAACAGAAAATGTAAACGGCGTAGACAAATCCCTGCGCGCTCCATTTATCATCTGTGTGTGTATAGAGGGAGGTGGGGGGAGATGGTAAATGGGTGAGACCGTACAGCACGGCTCCTTGTCTAAACCTGTCTGGGCCACTCTGGAAACATTAATGATGTATAAATGTGCTGCAGTAACAACGCCGTAAATCTCACCGTCCCCGGGAGAAATATTTACTTAGCAGCAGATGATGAAGAGAATATCCGCCGCGTTATTGACCATATCTATTATTCCCAGGTAGAGGATGACACCGTCTATAACTGGTATCCTGCTAAATATAATATACCGCCCTGCATTCCTACATGCAGAATCAGGACAAAATAAGCCGGCACATGGCGCCAGGACAGGTGGAGGAGACGGCACATGGCGCCAGGACAGGTGGAGAAGACGGCACATGGCGCCAGGACAGGTGGAGGAGACGGCACATGGCGCCAGGACAGGTGGAGGAGACGGCACATGGCGCCAGGACAGGTGGAGGAGACGGCACATGGCGCCAGGACAGGTGGAGAAGACGGCACATGGCGCCAGGACAGGTGGAGGAGACTGCACATGGCGCCAGGACAGGTGGAGGAGACGGCACATGGCGCCAGGACAGGTGGAGAAGACGGCACATGGCGCCAGGACAGGTGAAGAAGACGGCACATGGCGCCAGGACTGCAGCATAGAGGGCAGAGGGAGCCCGCCGGACACCGGGCCCAGTCAGTGGCAGCGCCATTATAGGTCATGAGAATGCAGCCTATTCATTCACTAAGCATTAGTGACATCCTGAAACAGGTAAACTTTAACTTATCCTAATTCTAATACTGATTTTAATTAAAATATTTTGCTCCATTAGGAGGCACAGGGATCGGAAAACGTGTGTGTGACCTACACTTCACCAATGAGAGGAGGTTTATTTTGTACCAGTAAACATATGATAAATGGTGGTCTACGCTTGGACATCTGCTGGCGGCTGTCTGCTGCCAGAACGGACCCTTATTCAGTAGTAACAGGTGAGAGACGCACCCCCAGAATCTGGGAGGTTGCTGCTGAAGACTGTACTCTGCTCGACTCCGCAGTTACATTGTTTCACTTCACCAGTGTTCCGGAACCTTGACTTCATTTGGAACCAATTTTGTAAAATGTCACTTATATCGGAGCTGTCATTCTTCACCGCGATTTATGAACGTATTATCGCCCAGCGGACAAGGTGAAAGCTCTCTGAGTGTTAAGAGAAAACACCCATATTTCCAGACCAAGGTTAATGCACAGAAGTGACCCTCGCATGTCCTCGCATTCCCTGATCAATCACAATGATTAACGACTTCTGACACCTCCCCTGACGTTATGTTTGTTTTCTCTCTGTGATAACGCTATTACGCAGAGCTGATAACAGGGCAACAGCTTCATTATGTTGAAAAGGAAACAAAAAGCCCATTTAGGAGACTAATAAGACAATAACAGTTGTTATTAACATTTATTAATCAATAAGAGTTAGGACGGAGAATTATAATATATCAGCGTCCCAATGATGAGTAGTAAGAGACAATAACACATTTGTGCTGGAAAGGTTCATATTATGCATCAGACCTGACATACCAGTGGCTCTCCAAGTGTTGTGTAACTACAAGTCCCAGCATACCCTGACAGCTATCGACTGGCTATCCACTGGCAAAGCATGCTGGGGGTTGTAGTTTCACAAGACCAGGTTGGCGAGGTCTGCTCTATAGCCAACTCATTGCCATTGCTCAAATGTGGATGTACTGAACTGAGCAATATACAAATTAAATATTTAAAAGGGTAATCTAATAAGAACACTACTTTGAAAGGCTGCATAGAGAATCTGCTGTTCAGTGTAATTCGGACCAATGGATTTTTTTCCTCTAACCACTTCAATTTATAACAAGTTTATTTAGCTCTTTCAGCAGAGAGAGAGAATAGAAGACAAACAGGTCGAGCTGGCAGCTGTATCCCATAAAACATTGTTGTTCTGGCCTCTGCTATAAGACAGAAATCAAACCACGACAGTGGAGTATTCAGATTTATTTATTACAGACAGTCACAGTGTGATCTTCCGCAGCCCGATCTTGCAAATATTGCCTGGTAGTAAGAATGCCCAGATTTGCAGAAGGGAGCTAAGATATCATAGTATTCATGTTGTACATTAAGCAGTTATTATTTGCATATTATGAAGATTTAACCATGGCTCAATTGAGAATATTTAATTTAGGTGGGCTGCGATCACGGAGAGTTAGAGAGGTCAGTTACTTGAGTGGGCTACACCCTGAGCTCTGTGTCACCCTGCTACCTGCTTTAATCAATGACGATAAAGTAATTAGTTATCTCACTGGGACCCCTGAGAAGGTACGATGGCGAGCGCGGGAGGAGTGGACACCAACAGCGCAGAGGCCCAAGGCGACTGACTCCCGTCATTCGAATCAGGGGGAGTAAACTGGGATTACTTTCCAAAATGTTCAATAGAAAAGATGGAATTGAAAGACGCCTATTATTTAAACACTGGTGTGTCACAAAAAAATATATTACAAGGCAGGAATATCAGCAGGTACGTTACAGCAATAAAACAAGTTGGGAACTACTGCCTTAAAGAGGGACTCCACCCAAATCTAACAGTTAACATTTGAACAGGTGACATAACAGACTGAGAGCGCTGATTTGCAGAATATAACAATGTTTAAAAAAAAATGAAAATAATACATTTAGCAAACATTGTTATATTTTGCATATCAATGTTCTCTGTCTGTTATATCTACATCTATACGCCCTATATCGCTTTAGTACATAGGTGCAAAGGGTTCCAGGTTCCAGTACCACCAATTTTTAAGAGCTGCGGAGTTGCAAAGGGTATTATTGTGATATTAACAGCTTGTAAACTGAATTAATAGCGACACCTTCGCCTGCAGGTAGAGTAGAGCGGTGAACGCCGTGGGACCTTCACAATTATGTGAATCTTCTCCTCCGACAAAAGGGCATTTTGCCCTTTGATAAACTGGCACTTTAAACTCTTCCCAGAGATAATAACAGTGGGCCTGATGCCAATGTGGACGAGTGCCATTCTGCGTAGTGTAAAGGCCGCAAATTTACACTGCGCATGCCAAGACAACAAACCCCACACGTATGCAGAGTTCCACACATCTACTCTTTGACATCATTATAATTAGAGCGGTGGGATAGGGGAGGGAAGTGTAACCTAGGCGGAGTAGAGTAAAGGCGCGTTCACACAACTGCGGCTGAGGCAGACCAGCGCGGAGACATATATACCTGCTAGAGGGCGGGTGCAAACACACCTTGATGGTGCTGCCAGCACTAGCAAACTTTTTCTGATTGGCTTAATGCGAAAGCGGAACAGGGGCGTGGCCACATCCCTCTGTGCTTAGCACAACTAAGCAATTATCTAATTTTGAGGATACAGTTCCTTTAAGTAAACTAACTCTAGAATTCATACTGCCGTCTCACTGACACCAGTGCAGATTTTGGCTGGGATGAATATTGCCATCATTTGGAGAATCTGCATTAGGAGGACCCAAAGTCATGTTAATTCCTGTGCTTTTCACCACAAGCTCAGTACATTGCTTTTATTATAATGTAGAAGTTATTAAATGTGTTTTTGTACAGAACTATTCAAATATAAATAACTTATTAGATGGGAGAACATATTAGCTTTGCATAGAATGGATCATAGACGCCACACGCCCATTTTTGGCACCTGACTTACAGTTTAAGAGCTCCGGAGAGGTAGATGTTCCCGTGAAGAATTGAGAGTAAGACGCAAGCTGTCTGTGTTTGTGCAATGACATACCTCCGAGCACTCCAAGCAGCCAGAGAGTGACACTTGAAATTTGTTATAAAAAGATGCACATTACTCTGGCCTTCGCAGGCGTGTAGACTTTCAGGTACATCATAAAATGCAGCTTACTATACAAGCTACAGACACTACAAAGCACAAACACACATACAAAGAGAAAGTAGACATGCAATTATACAGTCAGTACCAGAATAGATCCTTAGGGGCATATTGAATTAGCTTTTGCATTACCGTGAAACCTGTGCAGTATTGGCGGTAATACGGTACTGCAATAACGCAGATTTTCGTACGCAACCCTATGGGGTGCGAACGAAAATCCACGTTATTGCGGTACCGTGGATTGACGTCGCAGGCCTTCCGGCGCGATCCCGCGAACCGGAAAGCTAATTGAATATGCCCCTTAGAGATCTATACATCATTGGTGGCTTGTGGACGGCGGTAACGATCATTCGCTGCCTAACGCAGTGATACAAAATGTAGCACCGCCGCTATTTCACATGCCAGGGCTGTTTGGCAGGCCCTGGCAAAACCCCCCTCCTAATCATTAATATAAAACCTTTTCGCTGGCAGCCTAATGCAGAGGCGAAAGGAGGAAGGGGGCAGCACGGTGGCTCAGTGGTTAGCACTTCTGCCTTACAGCGCTGGGGTCATGAGTTCAATTCCCGAGCATGGCCTTATCTGTGAGGAGTTTGTATGTTCTCCCCGTGTTTGCATGAGTTTCCTCCGGGTGCTCCGGTTTCCTCCCACGCTCCAAAAAACATACTGGTAGGTTAATTGGCTGCTATCAAATTGACCCTAGTCTGTGTCTCTGTCTGTGTGTGTTAGGGAATGTAGACTGTAAGCTCCATTGGTGCATGGACTGATGTGAGTTTTCTGTACAGCGCTGCGGAATTAGTGGCGCTATATAAATAAATAAATAATAATAATAAGTGATCAAAATCTTCCTTGTGAAACTAGTGCCGATGAGCATCCAACATCTGCACCGTTGATGGGACCTGACAAGGGATCCAGAGAAGCCTCTAAGGCAGCACTGGACCTCTGTAAAAAGTTAATTAATGCCATCCTGAGAGCTTTTCGCTACTTGATGTATAGTTACAGAGGTCTATGGGGATGTTGTTACTAAGCAGGGAATAGGTGACATCTCTGAACTGGACGGTAAGCTGTGATCAGAAATAGACCTTTCAAAGAGTTAAGAAAGAAATATAATGAACAACACAATTTGGAATTCAGTGAGCCGCAGTAGGATTCAGTTTGTATCGCTACAAAAATGTGCTACCGCAGTGTTTCTAAACTCCAGTCCTGACACAGTGTAGCAGGTGGTATAAGTATGTCACTGGTCACCTGGCAATCCTGCACTGTTAGTGGGTCCTGAGGACTGGAGTTGAGAAACTCTGTACTACTGCATGAATTTACTAGACCAGAACTCATTGGCAAGTCCGTGCAAGCACCCACCCATGTAAAATAACTAAAATCTCCTTCACCGGCAGCCTAACACTGGCGGCGAATGGTGGATTTGCCCTCAGTGCCTACTACGCGGCTAACGAGAGAATTCTCCAGCGGTGATGGAGCCCATAGGGATTCCATTAACAAGGTAAGTTAACGCCATCTTGAGGTTGGCATCTTTTCACCGCTTAGCGCAAAATTTGAAAGCTTGCTGTCTGCTTTTAAATCATCCACCGATGATCACTGTTTACTTTATACGGAAAGTTTTTGCAGCCTGTGAGACGTCTTACATCATAAGTCTGACATCGCTCAGTTATCAATGACAATAAACCCTTTATCCAGAAAACCCTGGGGATACCGGATTCATAGCATGTTGTCCTAGCATTCACAAACACAGTAGTGCCCGCTTTCATCAATAAAACCTATACCTGATTTAGCACTGGTCTCGGCTAGGTTATGATGTCAGAAAATAATGTAAATATTTTAATAATAATAATTTAAAAGGTACAAGATTCTTTTTATTTTATTTTTTTAAAATCTCTTTATTCTTAAAAGTATTAAAGTAACTTAAGAATAATACAAACAGGTATGACATTGCAAAAGATTATACAGTCAAGGTAACACGTTTAACACTAACTAGAGCGACATAACAGACCATCGTCTGAGGGAAATACTCCAAGATGGTCCTATGATCTGATGCGAAAAGGGCTGGCGGCCGGTACCTAAGCCATGCGAAACTCTTTTTATTTTAGAATGTTTTTATACACAGAAATAAAGTAGTAGACATAACATATAGATTGTGTTACAGCTTTTTTTTTCGCACAGTAAGACTCTCCTCTGGTCTGCAAACTTTCAAGCGTTTATTGAAAACCCACCTCTTCAGACAAGCGTATAATATTCCTCAACCACCCTCTTAACCTCACTACATTACCACCTGTTGCACAATTTCACACAAGACAACGACCCCCTGACCAACATTGTTGTGTAACAGGATAATTTAGATTATGAGTCACTTTTACCTTTGCAGCCTGGCTGGGTCAAAATGCAAAATGTAGACTTAGCCTCATGTATCAAACTCCCATTGTCCCATAGATTGTAAGCTTGCGAGCAGGGGCCTTCTCACCTCTTTGTCTGTTTTACCCAGTTTGTTTAATAGTTTAATATGTTTGTCCCCAATTGTAAAGTGCTGTGGAATATGTTGGCGCTATATAAATAAATGATGATGATAGCTACCAGCTTCTGTTTTTTCCCCACCAGAAAATAATATTTATTAGGGCGATCGCCCTATTCACACCAAACAGATCCCTCCTGAAAAAAACTTTTTTCCATCCGTAAATGCAATCAATTCTTTTTTTTCCGTGGCCGCCTCTGTTACCGCCATCAAGAGACCATTGATAAATAGGATCTGCCGTACAAAAGTTTACACAACCGCTCCAGGTATGATGGCCAAGCAAAAACGGCTATCGATGGAATAAGGGCTGTCACCCTTTTATAAATCACCTCCTTATCCCTTGTGCCTAGGGCCGCCAAGAGATGTTTAGGGCCCCGGAACTGGAACTTCTTGGGGCCCGTTCCTCAGCCACTGAAGGGGACTGGTGGCTCCTCCAAATACACAGGCATGTTCGGGCCCCGGTACTTTGTATCACAGTATACTAGGGTAGTATACTCCGTAGTAATAAGAGCGATACTTCTTATGCGTCAGCGCCTGTTCTGTTTAGATTGCCCCTGGAGCAGACAGAATGTATCCCGCAGGTGAGATTTAATTTCCCCCTATCCCAGCTGGCTGGCAGGATCCATTCCAGCACCACAAAGGACAACTAATATTACATAATTACTTTTTTCACAGAAAGTTTTGCAACATTTTAGTTATTTGTGTACAGATGATTGATACAATGAAGGTCTAAATATGCTGTGAAAAACGTGTATTGTGGCAAAGTAAATATTAGTTAAGCCATATATATAATACACATTAGTATATCTTAAACAACTGTCATCTCCAATGACCAAAACAATTTACAGCTCCTGCTATGAGCTATTGATTAGTAACTAGTGTGTTTAAATATTCAGCAGCAAAGTAGAGGAAATGCATTCTATTTATATAGACATCAATGGTATAGAATCCTGCCCAGCAGAGCTTGCAATTTAATCTTCAAACACATCCTTATACAAATCATTAACAAGGGCTTCTGCCTTTGATAGACTCATAAATCATTAACACTACTTGAGCAATACAGAAAGCCTCGCCCCTTCCCTCGCTCTCGTTAACCATACAGCACATTCCTGCACCAGGCGGCGTACCTGCCAGGTACTTCCAGATTAAACATTTACACTGCTCCCCCCCCAACACTCACTCCAAGGTCATTAATACGACACGTCAGATCCGTAGTAGTAGTAATAATAGAATAAGGCAGCAGTAGAACACTATAGAACAAGACAGCAGTATAACACTATAGAATAAGTCAGCAGTATAACACTATAGAACAAGACAGCAGTATAACACTATAGAATAAGTCAGCAGTATAACACTATAGAACAAGACAGCAGTATAACACTATAGAACAAGACAGCAGTATAACACTATAGAATAAGACAGCAGTATAACACTATAGAATAATGCAGCAGTATAACACTATAGAATAAGGCAGCAGTATAATACTATAGATGAAGGCAGCAGTATAACACTACAGAATAAGGCAGCGGTATAACACTATGGAATAAGACAGTAGTATAACACTAAAGAATAAGACTGCAGTATAACACTATAGAATAAGGCAGCAGTATAACACTATAGAATAAGACAGCAGTATAACACTATAGAATAAGACAGCAGTATAACACTATAGAATAAGACAGTAGTATAACACTATAGAATAAGACAGCAGTATAACACTATAGAATAAGGCAGCAGTATAACACTATAGAATAAGACTGCAGTATAACACTATAGAATAAGGCAGCGGTATAACACTACAGAATAAGTCAGCAGTATAACACTATAGAATAAGGCAGCAGTATAACACTATAGAATAAGACAGCAGTATAACACTATAGAATAAGGCAGCAGTATAACACTCTAGAATAAGACAGCAGTATAACACTATAAAATAAGACATCAGTATAACACTATAGAATAAGGCAGCAGTATAGCACTATACATGAACATGAACATAAGGACAGTGTGCCCAGAACTTGCCTTTCATACCATCAGGGCCGGCGCTCCCATTAGGCAGCCTTAGGCAGCTGCCTAGGGCGCCGGCCTCTGGGGGGCGGCACTAAGGCCAGGGAATCAGGACTACTTTATTAATAAATGCGGACGGTGCGATCGCCTAGGGCAGATCGCCCGCCCGCCTGCAATAATGCGGTGCTGCACTGTAGCAGCATTTTAAAATTTACCCGGCACCTGGTTCCCGGCTTCTCGCACCGGGTAGTGACATCACGACGCTGCCGCTCGGAGTGTAGAGGAGCAGAGGACAGAGAAAGAAGATACAAGCAAGAAGAGAAAGGAAAGAAAATGAAGAAACTAAGGTGAGTACAGGAAAGAGGAGGCTACAGAAAACAGGAGGGGACGGGGGACGGATGCTATACATATGGGGGAGAGAACGGAGGCTACAGAAAGGGGGGTGGAATGGAAGCTACTGCAAGGAGGGAGAATGGAGGCTATACAAGTGGGGGAATGGAGGCTATACAAGGGGGGGAATGGAGGCTATACAAGGGGGGGAATGGAAGCTATACAAGGGGGGGGAATGGAAGCCATACAAGGGGGGGAATGGAGGCTATACAAGGGGGGGAATGGAGGCTATACAAGGGGGGGAATGGAGGCTATATAAGGGGGGGAATGGAAGCTATACAAGGGGGGGGGGAATGGAAGCTATACAAGGGGGGGGAATGGAGGCTATACAAGGAGGGGGAATGGAGGCTATACAAAGGGGGAGAGAGAACGGAGGCTACAGAAAGGGGGAGAGAGGAGAGAACAGAGGCTACAAAAAGGGGGGAGAATGGAGGCTACAGAAAGGGGGGGAGAATGGAGGCTACAGAAAGGGGGGGAGAATGGAGGCTACAGAAAGGGGGGGGGAGAATGGAGGCTACAGAAAGGGGGGGAGAATGGAGGCTACAGAAAGGGGGGGAGAATGGAGGCTACAGAAAGGGGGGGGGGAGAATGGAGGCTACAGAAAACTAGTTAAGGAACTATTTATGTTTTTTAGTATTTGCACTCTATTTGGCTCTCCTTTGTTGCCCTCTATTAGTATAATTAATTTTACATCTGCAGAATACATTAACAAATAAAATAGAACGGTCTAGATTATCTATCATTTAGATTACCTTTCTCTAATTATTTGCATGTGTTAGTATATTTAATATATCATCTACAGAATACATTAATAGACAGCAACAGAGGAGAGCCAAGTAGTGGGCAAATACTAAAAAAAAACAAGCCAAGTAGTGGGCAGGGGGGCATGTGAGTAAAGCTGGTGTCGCCTATGCGGCTGGCATATGTGACACAAGCTGATGGGCAAGGGGTGACATATGTGAAAATAGGTAGTGGGCAGATGGGCATGTGTGAGTGAAGTTGGTGGGCAGCGGGGTACATGTCAGTGTGTAACCGGTGAGTGATGTTTTCTTTTCTTTTCTTTGCTTTGTTCTGGAGCCTTCCCTCTAGATATCCTGTGTTTGCTCCCGGGCAGCAGTGAAGCCTGGACAGCATTCTGCATCAGACATCAGTGCTGCGTCAGACATCTGGACTGCATCCTAGCCAGCCAAGAGGAGGTAAGAGTTATTATTTTTAAGTGTGTTAGGGGCTGGGAAAAGAGATTTATTTTTTTTTAGATGGGGAGGGGCAAGCTTAAGCTTTGCCTAGGGTGCCGGGCAACCTTGCACCGGCCCTGCATACCATTCAGTATTTTATGGATTATTTCTTGAGACCCACATCATTGGGGCAATCCAGGAGGTCTGGCGCCTTATGAACTGCTTTAAGGACGCTATTTGGCTTGCCAGGAATCGCCTCATCTTGAAAAGGGAGAAGATGACCATCCAGGACTGTCACAGGCTGATCCACAGCCTACTAAGAGACTATAACACCATTGACAGTCCTGAGAAAGAGGAAGATGATTAATTTTCTGTCTCCCTCTTCTCCTTCTCCCCCTATGTGTCTGTTTATTCAATAAAACCTTGGGCTTGTGTCTCCCCTTTCCTTACCCCCTCCAACTCATTCCCCCATCACTGTTTGAAGTTTTGTTGAATGTCTTGCCTTAATTTATGCACCCTATTTGTGTCTGTCTCTTCTATGAACTGCTGTGAATCCATTTAGATAACACAGTATAATGTGACTGCAGATTTACACCAAGCCTGCCAGCCCTAGTATTTGTATTTCACAAATGACAATTAGCAATGGAGTAATGGAGCTCTCCTCTTTGTGTGTTACCTATATAACACTGTACAATTTGACTGCAAAATTTACACCAAGCCTGCCAGCCCCAGTATTTGTATTTCAGCAAAGACAATTAGCAATGGAGTAATAGAGCTCTGCTTTTTGTGTGTAACCTATATAACACAGTACAATGTGACTGTAGATTTACACCAAGCCTGCCAGCGCTAGTATTTGTATTTCAGCAATGACAATTAGCAATGGAGCAATGGAGCTCTCCTCTTTGTGTGTTACCTATATAACACAGTACAATGTGACTGCAGATTTACACCAAGCCTGCCAGCCCTAGTATTTGTATTTCAGCAATGACAATTAGCAATGGAGCAATGGAGATCTCCTCTTTGTGTGTTACCTATATAACACTGTACATTATGGGACTGCAGATTTAGAAGACCAAGCCTGCCAGACCTATTAATTATTTTTCAGCAATGACAATTAGCAATGGAGTAATGGAGATCTCCTGAATGTCACTGGAGACTTTGAAGAACACTGCTACCCCCTCCTCTTTCTATTCTACGTATGACGCTTCCTAACTGCTCTACAGACTACCAAGAACTGTGCTACCCCTTCTGTGCCCCTCTGTGAAATGGCACTGGATCGCCGTGGAGGGCAGTACTTATAGAATCCAAAAATCGCGAGATCCGTTGGCGTAACAATGACGTTTTGCCTCGTTTTCAATTCCAAAGGCACGCGAAACTACTGAGCCGAGCAAGCTTGGTACTCGGATCTGCTAAGTTCGAGTGTGTTCGGTTCTCGAAGAACCAAGCCTGAGCATCTCTATATAGAATAAGAGAGCAGTATAACACTACAGAATAAGTCATCTGTATAACACTATGAAATAAAACAGTATAATATAGAATAAAGCAGTGTAACAATATAGACTACAGCAATATAACAATATAGCATAAAGCGATATAACGCTATAGAATAAAGCAGTATAACAATATAGAATAAAGCGATATAACACTATAGAATAAAGCAGTATAACAATATAGTATAAAGCAGTATAACAATATAGAATAAAGCAGTATAACAATATAGTATAAAGCAGTATAAAAATATAGAATAAAGCAGTATAACAATATAGAATAAATCAGTATAACAATATAGAATAAAATGGTATAACACTATAGAATAAAGCAGTATAATAATATAGAATAAAGCAGTATAACAATATAAAACAAAGCGGTAGTATAATTGTGGCTGGATCACTTAAAAATAACTTATTGCATAAATATATTTAAACTATTAGCACAGTGCGCTAATTTATATAATTGCAAATGTACTGATTTTTATTATATTGTGTTGCACGTTTGTATAGG